>JAQQSK010006554.1:0-14381 GCA_028658325.1 Potorous gilbertii
TCTTTCAGGTGGTGATCAGTGGATTCCTTTAATACTTATTTTGCCTTCTGGTTCTAGAACATCAGGGCAATTTTCGTTGATAGTTTCGTGAAGAATGATATCTAGGCTCTTTTTTTGGTCATGGCTTTCAGGTAGTCCCACAATTTTTAAATTATCTCTCCTGGATCTATTTTCCATGTCAGTTGTTTTTCCAATGAGATATTTCACATTCTCTTCCATTTTGTCCTTCTTTTGGGGTTTTTTTTGTGATTTCTTGATTTCTCAGAAAGTCATTAGTCTCCATCTTTTCCATTCTAATTTTGAGAAAACTACTTTCTTCAGTGAGCTTTTGCACCTCATTTTCCATTTGGCTAATTCTGCTTTTGAAAGCATTCTTTTCCTCATTGGCTTTTTGAACCTCTTTTTGCCAATTGAGTTAGCCTATTTTTCAAGGTGTTATTTTCTTCAGTATTTTTTTGGGTCTCCTTTATCAAGGTATTGACCCATTTTTCATGCTTTTTTTGCATCTCTCACATTTCTCTTCCCTGTTTTTCCTCCAGCTGTCTAACTTGATTTTCAAAATCCTTTTTGAGCTCTTCCATGGCCTGAGCCCATTGGATATCTATTTCAGATGTTTGGGATACTGAGGCCTTGACTCCTATGTCTTTCCCTGATGATAAGCATTGTTCTTCCTCATCTGAGAGGAAGGGAGGAATCATCTTCTCACCAAGAAAGTAACCTTCTATGGTCTTATTTTTTTTTCCCCTTTTCTGGGCATTTTCTAAGCCAGTTTCTTGACCTCTGAGATTCCTCTCCTCCCCCGCCTAGATCCACCCAGCTAGTGCTTGAGGTCTGAGATTCAAATGCTGCTCCCCAGCCTCAGGGCTTTTGGTGGCAGGCCTGGCTGCTCTTCAATGGAAGCTTAAGTTCTGGTGCTCAGGTGGGGCCAGGGCCACCTCCTGGACTCAGTTCCCTGAGGGGGTTTATGTGGAAATCTTCCATAATGGACCCCAGCCCCTGCCTGCTACAGGAGCCTCTGGCTGCAGGTGCGTCTGCTGCTGCCTCCCGAGGGGACCTGAGTTATGGAGAGACCCCGCTCCCCTCTCAGCCTGTCTGGACATCTCTCTCACTGACCTCTGCGTCTGTGAGTGGAGGGATCTTCACTGCCACTGGAGATTCCGTCCCTGAAGCCTGCTTGGATCTGCTGGATCTGTTCCTCTCTGTGCTGTGTGGCCAGGGCAGGGCTGGGCTCTGCTCCCATCCGATGCATGATGGACCTTTGGGATCGATTTTTCAGGGCTCTCTGGAACAGAAATCTCCTTCACTCCATTGCTGTGCAGCTTCCACTGTTCCAGAATTTGTTGGGAGTTCTTTTTATAGGTAGTTATGGGCTGTGGGTTTGGAGCTAGCATGTGTGAGTCTTTCTATTCTGCCATTTTGACTCTTTTTTTCTATTTTATTTTTTTAAAGGATATATAAAACATTGATATACTGGAATTTCAAAGAAGGATATATTGAAGAGTTATGAAACATTTACATTTTAAACTGTAGAGAACAGATTACTTCCTTCAAAAGTCCCAGAGATACCTATCTCTTCCATTGTTGAAGAGAATATGAATATATATGTTTTCAGTGGAGTTCAGAACCTAGTTCATGTGTTTTCTATTTCAATTCATTCATGTTATCTTTACCTCACAGCAAAAATTACATATTTCAATGGATATATTCAATTTGCATGTTCGTTATAGTTTTTTAAAAAGTTATAAAAGAAAACACTTTTTTGAGGAATGAACATTTTCAGAAAATATTTTCTGAATCATGTGTTCCTATCTGGCATCTTTTATATCTTTCTTTTTAAAAGTACTACTGGTACAGAAATTATAGAAACCTGATTTTACTTCCATTAAATTTTTTTATTAGTTGATGCTACCCTTCGTGGTAATGATAGTTGGCCAACATAAAATACCATTCAGGAGACCATAAGAAATGTCATACTGGGACAGAACAGAGTTTGGCCCATTCCATTATTCTGTTTCTGATAGTGACAACAAGGAAAGTGTTGTGAAGAAGTTTGGGAGTTACATTACACAATACCGAGCTTTCCCCAGATGAGACATAAATGTATGTAATTATATTTACCTTAAAGTAACTCTTAATTCCATTGCAGATAGAGAGGCTCTCCATTTATTTTGGTTCCTCTTGTCCTTTCAGAAAGCTTCACCCTGAAGCCCTGTCCTTTATTCACTGAGTAAGCTAACAGGAAGCTTAAAATCAAACAGTTGGCACCAATTTTTAGTTGATTATTCAGGAGCTGTTATTAGTGGAATTTTTTTTTTAACAGAAACCCCCACAGCATGAAGGACCCAAGTTTACTTGGGAAAATCCTTCACTCCTCTGGTTCATAGTCTTCACCTCAAAAATCCTGGAAAATCACTACCTAACACCATACATACCACCAAGTTCCCTTGTGAATGTAAATTTCATGGAATTAAAGAAAATATTGAATTATTGAAAAAAACACCAAAAGAGAATATGAAACAGAACCCTTAGAAAATAGAAGATTTCCAATGAGCAAACCTTTCCCAAAGATTCACGCTGAGGCTCAATCACATGTATTGTTCCTTCCTTGACCATGCCTGAAAATTTCCTTTAATTTTTTTGACAAATTTTTTTTGACAAATTTTATTGACAAATCTGACCATTTTATGTGATTCCCAAGAGGTCGTGTTAGACAATATTATTCTCTGTTTTGATACTGTTGCAGTTCATTGTTGACTCTCCCCAATCTGCCATTGCCTACTGTGGGTAGTCACAGAGATTGCTCTTGCCCAAGGCCAAATACCTCTTCTAGAGCAAATTTTTGTCCATCAGCAGGTGCTCTCCTTAGCACTATAACACAAAAGACTTCTGGTCTTGCAATAGCTTTCCTAGTATTGGAACACGTTTCATTTCTTCAAAAGCGAAGGTTTCACCATTTGGAGGTTCATGTGTGGTGATTACAAATCTAATGACCTATCTTCTTCTGACACGTAAGAAGGGTGTCTCTTGATAAAAAAATTATCCCTAAGAGTTGAGCAGTTTAATTTCTCCATAATTTTCTTTCAAGTTCCAAATAATCTTTCTGAGACAAATAAAATGGATTATTTAAATCACCAAAGGCTCTTCCTAGCTTCAACTAAGAGAGAGGGAGAAAATTTCAGTTCCTCTGGAAGGGATAGCACTCCCCTTTCATTACTTCCCCAACCCTTGCCCCTTAGAAGGTATGTGTGAATGTCGCCGTGTTGTTTACAATATTTGGAGCTTATTCATACTGGGTTTTCCTCCTTTCTTTAATGTTATTAGTATTATAGTAATTTCATTGTTTGTTATCACCTGTTCCAAAGCGTGAGGAAGGTTAAGGATAAGACAAGAAATGTGAAATTTTAATCCATCAGTCTAGCTACTTGTTAACAACCTCTGAAACAATTTTCAGGGGAAATATTTCAGACTAATGGTTAACATGAGGCTTTTGGATTGTCCTGGAAAGCAGGGCCTCATTTCTTCTCTCACTAGTTTAAATTATCAGGTTGCCTTTATGTTGATGAGGTAGGTAAGCTTTACTCATTACAGCATGGTATTAATGAGGCTAAGGTCATGTTTTGATTCCCTTATGTGCTAGTTAAGTTCAGTCTACTTCATGGTCATATACTAGACTCCTGACCTCTGAAATACATCTGCAAATATCTACTTTTTGTTATGTAGGGGATCAGGAGAAAATCTTTGGATGGATTAGTGCAAGTCAGTCTGAAGAGCATACACTCGTGAATGATCTGGTAGTGAGTGTGGGGCATTCTGTCAATATATGACGTAAGGCATCTAAGTAATGACTTTGCCCCCCTACATTTTCTGCTAAATAGTACTTAGTTTCCATAGACACCAAAATATTTTCGACAACACATTTTACAGTAGCAAAAGAGTAAAAACAAAGTTGACATCTATTGGTTAATGGATAGTTAAAGAAGTTGTGATATGGAAATGTAGAGAATATTATTGTTCTGTAAGAAATGAAGAGCATGACAGACACAGAGAAGCCTGTGAAGACCTAGATGTACTGATGCAAAGTCAAGTAAGCAGGGGCAGGCAAACAATCTACACAAAGATAACTACAGATTAAAAGGAAAGAACAATCATTGCAAAATAATTTAAGATGAATGCTGTGAAACTATAAAGAATGGCCTAATCCCAAAGAGGGCATATAAGAAGATGCCTACTGCTGCATCTTTGCAGAGGTCTGTGGCCATGGACTATTGTATACAACAATATATCATGTGTTGATTAGTTTTGATTTAAATTTTCCTCTTTTTCTTTTCAAAATAAATTCCTTACTATAAGGAATAGCTCTCTGGGAAGGCTTGGGTAGGGGAGTATATACTGGCAAAGTAAAAGAAAATATTAAATTAAAATCTATTAAAATGGAACTTAGAAATAAGATCTTAAAAAATAAATGGACTAATGAACTAGTTTGTGTTTTTTAAATTCAACATGTCATGCAAATTACCCATTGATGACAAATGAGTAAAAAATTTTCCCATTATGTTTAAGGCCCAAATTCATCACATCATTGAGGTTCCAGTGTGATTTAAGATATGAAGAATCTAATTATTGTCCTGAATATGGGAAAAAACAAGAAAGAAAAGAAAAGAGGGTGATATGTAAGGGGGAATCCTGGATAGTGAAAAATTTTTATGATATGACTTTTATTATAAACAATTTGATAAGGTAATCATTCATTTCCCTTCAACTGCCCTGCTTGGTTCCAATTCCACCCAGAATAAGCTCATTACCTGAAGTATAATCACCTTGATGAATGATTCTTTCTTATCCCCTCCTCAGCAGACTTAGTTGCTTCTTCCCTCTGATTGGAGGACTGGGGGTGGAGTAATAGAGCATTAAACTCCTCCCTAAACCTCCCTTTATAGAAGGCTCCAACTTTTCCTGATAATTTCATTTCCCTTCCGCTGCTCTGTATTTCACAGCCTTGGACACCGTGGGTACTCTCCCATAGGGCAGAGACTATATTTCTTTTTCTTATTTTTATCCTCCTTGCTTAGGACAGTGCCTGGCATATTGTAGTTACTTAATAAATGCTGTGTTGTTTTTATATTGAGATAAGGCATGCATTTATTTTTAAAACAGGTATCTTTTTATGTCACTTTATTTTACACTATAACCTTCCCCTCCCCTTCACGTACAGAGCCTTCCCTTATAACAAAAGATGTAGAAAAAGGGGTGGGAGGGGAGACAATGCAGCAGAGCTAACCAATATATCAATCAATGCTGAAAATATATGCATAATCCCCCTCTTCTGTAAAGATCCAGAGGTGCTCTTTTCTCCTAAGCCCAAAGGCTTGAGCGTTTTAGCTACAAAGCATTCAGTTTTGATTTTGATGCCACCATTATTGCTCTTTTCACTTATATTCTTAGAGTCATGTGTACAATTTTATGTATGTTTATATCATGGTAAAATTCATATATCTTGCCCATTTAAAAATATGCATCATTATTCATGACACAAATATTCCATTACATTCATGACACAAATATTCCATTACATTCATGTAGTGGATTTTTTTTGGTCATTCACTGGTCAATGGTCATCTACTTTGTTTTCAAATTTTCCTTACTACAAAAAGTACTGATACGAAGTTTGAATTATCTATTATACCTTTCTTTCTGTATTTATTCTATTTAGGGTTAATGCCTGACAGAGGCATCTTTGGGTCAACACATGCAAATATTTTAGTTACTTTGTTAGCATAATTTCAAATTGCATTTCAGAATGTTTAGCTCAATTCACAACTCTGCAAACCTTGTATTTGTGAGTCTATTTCTACATGCAGTTTCCAACACTGACCTTTCCATCTTTTGTCATTTTGTCAATTTATTGGTTGTGAGGTAAAACCTAAATCATATATTTCTGACAAAATATTTTTATTATCAAAATACATTAAGCTTCTGTCTTTGTACCTGGTGCTATAACAAAAACAAAATTGATCTTATTATAATTTTAATCAGCAATCATCCACATGTATCCTAGAAATAATGTGACTGATTAGTCTGAATGAAAGTTGTCGTAAGGATATTATTTACATATTGCTTCTGCACATATATATATATATACATATATGTGTATAAATAAATGTATATATACATATATAATATTTTCATATATATATAGTGTATGTGTATATATGTATGTATGTATGTATGTATAATATATATCAGATTAAGAAACCAATTCCCTAATAGTAGTATGGAACAGAAAGGTGAACTATCATGGCTAATTTACCTGATCCTGGACATTTTCAATTTATAATAGAATGAGCCTCAGGTTAAGAATACCTCCCCTTTAACAGTCTGTTGTGGGAGGGGGAGTAGGGGAGAAGCTTAATTTGCCCATTTATTCTCTGGTGAAGACAATTTACAGACTGTGTCTTGGATCAAGCATAAGTGAGAGATCTTTGATGTTTGAAGTACAAGAAATGACTGCCCTCATTCAGTTTCTTGATACTATGACAAATGTACTCTAATTTTTTATAGTATCCAAGACTTACTATTAACAAGTCTAAGCCATGCCAGCAGCAAAGAGTGTTATCAATTCATTATGTGAACTGATACAAATGAATACCGTTCCTTTTAGTATACACTCAGTTAATGCTCTCAATTAGGCATGTGGTCACAGCTTTGTGTGTGGTTAAAACATTTTTGTTGTCTAAAACAGACACGATGGAAGGAAAAATCACACTTCTAGGATTCTGCGCATCTATTTTTGACATGTAGATAAACACATTAACACCAAGATTTTGATCTGTGGTTGCAGCTTTAGCATAGTCGCAAAATGTGTCATTGATAATTCTGACTTTGTTGCTTGTTTTGGCCTTTAAGCTGTTCATTTATACTGTGAACTAGATTATGTGCCTCTAACTGTCAGTTAGCTGTATGTATTTCAAGTCAATTTGCTAAAATAGTCACTGTTAAGCGGTATATTTGGACAGAGTTGACACCTTCGACATTTTCTAAAATGGCAAAAATAACTGTATTTAAGGATATGATTTATGAATGCTGTGTGCCAACAGAAATTCCATCTGATTATGGTTTTCAGTGTAGCTGCTAAAACTATTTCAGAAAAGTGCTGAAAGGGCAACTAATTAGTGCAGTGTGATCAGACAGAACAAGTGGAATGCAGATCCAAAAAGCTGTGGTCATTATTTCTCCTTAGAAATGTCTTCTCTAATGGTGGGGGTTGGGGGGAAGTAGGAGAAGGGGCAAGGAGGGGAATACTGGAAGAAGGATAAAGACTGGTAATATGGAACTGTTTTTATGAGACACATTTTATCTATTGTAATAGAGGAAAGCAAGTTATGAGGCTTAAAATGAATCTTGAAGCTTTAGTTGTCTTCTAGATTGCTGGCCTCTATTAAAAACTTCTTAAAATAAAAGATAGGTTTAATTCCTCAAGCAAAAGAAAAATTATATCATCTTAAGGATTTTCCATATTTATTATATTGATGTGACTTGACTGCAGAAAAAAGGAACAAAATCTCTTGTATTGCAAGTTTTAAATGTACCAGGCTAAGGTTTACTTAATTAGAACCTTGAGGCAATAAAGGAACCCTTTTTTAAATTCTGTGAATCTTAATATGCTAAATAATGCAAAGCTTAGACTCTTCAAGCATGAGACACACATCTGGCAGCTTAACATTTAAATTACGGGTGGGGGGGGACTCACTCTAGTAGTAATTTTCTCAAGGAAAAGAAAGGAGATTGTATTACAACTAAATTTAATTTCTTTTTAGATTTTTTATCTCGTTTAATTGTGAACATTTTCACACGTTCTCTATTTTAATTGAGATTTTGTATATTTTATTGATTTTAATTTAAGCAACTTTTCATGGTTACACCTCTTAAAATTAGAGTATCACTTACTTAGTAAATTATTAGAAGAAATATATCTAGATTTTAAGTACTGGATTTATTAGAAGAGAAAATAAGGAGTGAATGGACTTTTAGAAACATAAAATATCACAGGTGAAATGATGCTAATTTTGAATGGGTTCCAATCATTGTTTTTTTGGTTTTATTATTTCCTTATTTCGTTATTTTCTGCTATTTTCACGTAAAAGTGATTATAGCAAGCATTCCCCATATTTTTTCAAAGAATAGTGTCAGATCTTTGATTAATTTCACAAAGGTCATTTGGTAAACCATTAAAATATGCCAAGTTAGAAAGATTAACAAAGCACAAGGAAAAGACACAATTACATGCATACATACATACATACATACATATATATATATATTTATATATTTATACTATGACATTATGCAATCTTGACAAGAGTTTTCTTCCTGCATGTAATGCATTATTAAAATTATAGCTGTTCTGTTTATTTTTCTATCAACTGACTTTTCAAGTCATCAGCATGTTACCATTATTTATAAATATTTCACCACAATTCTTCAATATAGTATATAACCTACTGGTTCACATGAGTAGGAAATTTGTAAAGTAAAATGGATTTTGCATAATCAACATTATATTTGCTCTAACAGGTTGCAAAATAGGAGTTGATCCCCATGGTAAACCTATTTATACTTTTGAAATTCTTTGAAAATTAGACATTGTTCAATTCAGAAATGAAATATTTCCCTAGTTGAAGAGATCAGATGTGGAAAACAGGTTATGTCATTCACAGTACCACTGAACTGCTTTTCTCCACTTTCTTTTGGATGATTATTGGCTGTGCCTCTTACTTATGTAACTGGAGAAAAAGAAGTATTTAACACTTTATGAAGTCCCATCAAGAAGACTGAAGAAAAAAAATGAGAGCTGTGAGTAGGAGTTAGCTGAACTAATAGCTTCAATTAAATCAATCAAAAATTTATTAAGGGTCCATTATGTTGAAAGCTTTGTTTTGGGCACTATACATACAAAGACCCAAATGAAACTATCCACCCTCAAAGAGGTTGCATTCTATAAATAAGTACTGAGAATCAATTCTAGTTAGAACATTATAGTAGTACTTAGCAGATGCAAATTAAGTAATAAGTGATGCATGAGGAGGCAATGAAGTTTGGGTTCATATTTAGAGCTAAGTTTCATTTCTTATTTTACCCATTATCATATGTCTCACCATTACGAGCTGGAAAATAACATACTTTTTATATTGGTTTTCTGTTTCATAGTTTTTAAAATATTAATTTATTTTTAGTTTTCAACATTCACCTCCACAAGACATTGAGTTCCAAATTTTCTCCCCATTTCTCCCCTCCTCCCACCCCAAGATGGCTTGCATTCTGATTACTCTTTCCCCCAATCTTCCCTCCCTGCCTTCCTCCCTCCATTTTTTTATCCCCTTGCCTTCTATTTTCCTACAGGTGCCAAGTTAGATTTCTATACCCCATTGTCTGTATATATTATTCCCCAATTGCATGTAAAAACAATTTTTAACATTTTTTTTTAAAGTTTGAGCTTCAAATTCTCTCCCCTCTTCCCTCCACACCCACCCTCATTGAGAAGCCAAGCAATTTGATATAGGTTATAGATGTCCATTTATGCAAATCACTTCCATAATAATCATGTTGTGAAAGACTATATTTCCCTCCATCCTATCCTGCTCCCCATTTATTCTATTCTCTCCTTTGACCTCCTCAAAAGTGTTTGCTTCTGATCAGCTCCTCCCCCAAAATTCCCTCCATTCTATCATTCCCCTCTTTCTTATCCCTTTCTTCCCGGCTTTTCTGTAAGATAAGACAGATATCCATATTCAATTGAGTGTGTAAGTTATTCCCTCCTTAGGTCAAATCCAGTAAGAGTAAGGTTTTATTCAATCACTCTCACCTTTCCCCTCCTCTCCTCCAATGTAAAAGCTTTTACATGCCTCTATTATGTGAGATAATTTACCCTGTTCTTCCTCTTCCTTTCTTCTTTTCTCAGTACATTTCTCTCTGACCCCTTCATCTTATTTTTTATAGTCCCTTCATATTCAACTTACACTTTGCCCTATTCTATATCTTATCTATCTATATGTATATATACATAGACATACACATGCACACACACACACATGATGTTATTGTTGTTGTTCATCCTTCATTGTCGAAGAAGACCATGCCATAAGAGAAATGATGACATGACTTGCACTTGACCTTGTTTTGAGTGAGGGAGAGCTGTGCAGGGCACCAGTCTCATTTCTCCTCTGAAGCCATCTGAATCCAGTGACCAGATATTCATCAGGATGACGACAAATGGTCCAGGATGCAATAGGAGACCGTGGCCCCATTAGGCCTGTTTAATATGTCTGTTTAAGAAGTAGTAAGGGAATGGCCTCCTTAATGAGGCAAAGAAAAATAACTACATCAGGCTGGAGGAAAACAACAACAATTACTATTGATAATCACTCTTAAGCCAGGAGAGTCCAGAACACAGCCCTTAGGCAGGGTCCTAGTATTGTACAATCTATGGGCTTGATGTCTGAGATATAAACTACCCTAATACTGAGTTACAAATATTATCTTTCCATGTAGGAATGTAAACAGTTCACCTTTAAGAAGTCTCTTATGATTTCTTTTTCCTGTAAACATTTTCATGCTTCTCTTGAGTCTTGTATTTGACTTCTCTTGAAGTATTCAGTATTTTCTTCAAGAATACTTGACAATCCTGTATTTCACTGAATGTTCATTTTTTTCCCTGGAGCCTCATCCTCAGTTTTACTGGGTAGTTGATTCTTGGTTTTAATCTTTTCTACTTTGACTTCCAGAATATGAGCTTCCAAGCCCTCCAATCCCTTAACGTAGAAACTGCTGATTCTTTTGTTCATCACTCATTTCTCTTCCCAATTTATCATCCACTTTTCTTATTTGATTTTCAAAATCCTTTTTGAGCTCTTCCATGGCCTGTGACCAATTCATATTTTTCTAGGAGGCTTTTGATATAGGAGCTATGACTTTGATGTCTTCTAGTTTCATCTTACCAAAGCAAGATTCAATAGTCAGAGTTTTTCCCTCACTGTTTGCTCATTTTCCTAGTCAATTACTTGACTTTTAAACTTTGTTAAGGTAGGATTCTGCTTCCTGTGTGGAGGGTGTACTGTCCCAAGCTTCAGGGTTTTGTGCAGTTGTTTTCAGAGATACTTCTAGGGACCTGTAAGTATTCAATTCTTCCAAGGTAGTATGATTAAAGGAAAGGTGTTTACTCATTTGCTGCCCTATGGTCTGATGTGTGAGTGACCATAAGTACTCTTTTCTGCCTTGGAACTGTGAAGAGAATTCGTTCTCCATTGCAGCCACAAGCTCCACCATGCCTGTGCTCCTCCTCACCTCAGGACTGCCTCCCAGATCCATGCAGGCCAAAGTAAGAGCATTCTGCTTCAACACCAACAATGAGATCATGCAATCCCCCCTCTGATCAACTGCTGTATCCCCACACTATTTGTGGGCTGAAAGCCCTAAAGCAATGCCCCTGCCTCTGCCACTCTGGGGCTGGAGCTGGACCATGCTCCACTCTCACACAGGTCCTTTCCTAGTGACCTTCTATGTTGTCTTTGGTGTTTGTGGATTAAGAAGTATGGAAACTGCCACAACTGCAATTGATTCAGTTCCCTGTAACTTGCTTCAGTTTGCTGGGTGGGTGGGGGCGCAGTTTGTAATGGCATGGCCAAAGTTAGTCTGTACTCTTCTCTCATCCTGGTGCAATAGACCTTTACTGTCAACCTTCCTGGTTGTTTTGAGCTGTAAATTTGTTAAATTCTGTCATTTTGTGAGTTCTGCTGCTGTAGAATTTTAGAGTATTTTTTACAGGTATTTGGAGGGGTTTGGGAGACAGCACAAGCAAGTCCCTATTTTTACTCTGCCATCTTGGCTCCACTCCTTAGTGATAACACTAAGATCCAGAATTATTATTTGATATAAGAATAAATTGAGAGCCATGCAGTATTTTGAGAAGGGTAATGCATTATACAAAATGACACTTAAGTATTGATACTTGCTTACCTTGGAGAGACTAAAGAATAGGAGGATGACAGAGTCTAGGTATATGAAGATAAAAATATAAAGTTGTATATAGGATGTTTTCTGTTGGGAGACAGAAAACAGTATAGAAAAGAAAATAAACATGATGGTAGTAAGTGAGAATGTGGGATAAGAGGTTTTGGTTGTGGGCTAGTTGTAGTTTCCATGCTGATAAGAATGAATGGAGAGGCTTTGGGGAAAAATGTTAAAAAGGACAATAGCATTGTATGTATTAGGGACTTTATTTCAGTATACAGTAAAATCTCAGCTCTAGACCCCTGGAGAATGAGTCATACTGAATAACTGATAGTTTGCCCTTTCAATGGCCAACACGTTTTACAAATTTAAAATATTAATGATTTTGGATGAAAATGTTTCTAAAATACGTTCTTTAAATTTTTCTTAAGAGATTTTAGATTTTTTTGGTGACCCAGAAACATCATTGAGAATACAAATGATGGTATGATATTGACAATTGTTTTGCAATAGAATGATTCCTTCAGGATCTCCTGCAGTCATTCAAGGCCATTTGACCTTACAATCATGTGCTCATGTTGCTCTGCTTTTTGAGGCGTTATGTTTCTTGTTTTTTTCTAGCTTTTCTGTTTCTTCGATTGTTATCAATGATCACTTATTTTTTTGTCAAAATACATGCCTATAGATATGTTTTCTTTATTGTAAAATGGGTTTATAACCTGTTTGTGGGCTTAAAATTGAACCACATTGTTTGTTAGAATCATATATGGAATAGAAACAAACAAGTTCTTATTAAAGCACTGAGAGAATTTACTTTTTCAAGAAAGTACATGTAGATTAGTACATGAACTTACTGACATTCATTTTGACTGTTTAGATTATTTTTTCTCTTAAAATATAACTTAAAAATTTTTCTCAATTACATGCAAAAAGAATTAACATTTATTTAAAAAAAATAACTTCCAAATTCCCTTCTCCCTCCCTCCTTTATGAGAAGACAGTTTGTTATAGAATATACACATGAAGTGATGCAAAAAATATTTCTAAATTAGTCATGTTCAAAAGAAAGCAGATAAAAAACCCCAGGAAAAATAAAGTTTAAAAAGTATGCTTTGATGCACAGACTATCATTTCTTTCTCTGGAAGTGAAAACTGTCTTTCATCATAAGTCTATTGGAATTGTCTTGGATCATTGTTTTACTGAGAAAAGCTGTCATTCCCAGTTGATTACTGTACAATATTGTTGCTACTATGTTACTATATGTATACTATGTAGGTTTTTGTTCACTTCACTTTGTGTCAGTTCATTTAAGTCTTTCCAGGATTATCTGAAATCATCCTGCTCATCATTTCTTATAGCACAATAGTATTGTATACAATATTTGTATATCTGATCAAGGCCTTTGGCATTGTCAGTCACAAGGGTTTACGGAAAATTATGTCAAAATTTGGTTGCCAGAGAAGTTCATCAGTATTATACATCAATTTCATGATGGCATGTTTGCCCGTGTTCTGGATAATAGATGGTGCTCTTGTATTTTCCTAGTCATCAAAGAAGTAGAACAAGCCTGTGTGCTTGCTCTCATGCTTTTTAGCATGATATTATCAGGCATGTTGTCAAATGCCTTCAGCGAGGAGGTCAGCTACTGCACTGATGGTAAATTCTTCAACTTGAAAAGGCTACAAACCAAGACCAAAGTATGCCATGATTTTCTCTTTTCAGATGATTATGCACTCAATGCAGCCTCTGAAACTGAGATGCAACAAAGTATGGATCAATTCTCTGCTGCCTGTGCTAATTTTGGCATAACAATTAACATCAACAGCAAGAAAAACAAAAGGGGTGCTCTGTCACCCAGCACTGTACCTCCCATACCTGGAGCCACTGTATACAATAAATGGAGAAGTTTTGAATGCTGTTGATAATTTCATTTACTTTGGCAGTATACTTTTCAGGGATGTACACATTAATAATGAGATTGATGCCAGATACACATTGCCAGAGCTAGTTTAGTGTTTGAGAGGCTCTGAGAATAGAGAAATTAGACTGAATATCAAACTGAAGGTCTAGAGAGCCATTGTGCTGACCTCATAATTGTTTACCTGTGAAACCTGGACTGTACCACCATGGGACACCATGCCAAGAAATTCAATTGCTTCCATTTTAATTGTCTTAGGAAGACACTGAGAGGACCTTTCTTGTTTTTTCGATTCCATAATTCTTTTATTTTATTTTATTTTATTTTAACTTTTTACATTCATTTTCACAAGATTTTGGGTTCCAAAATTTTCTCCCCATTTGTGCCCTCCCCCCTCCCCAATACACTGGACATGCTAATTACCCATATCACCAATCTGCCCTCTCTTCTATCATCCCT
>JAQQSK010006555.1:0-14381 GCA_028658325.1 Potorous gilbertii
CCTCAAAGAAAAGAATGAATTGGTCTCAGATTGAAAAAGAATTCCTGGAAGAGCTCACAAAGGATTTCAGAAATCAGATAAGGGGATCATTGTGAAAAGAAATGAGTGTAATTCAAGAAAATCATGAAAAAAAGGAGCCAACAGCTTGTAAAGGAGGCACAAAAAAATAGTAAAGAAAATAACACTGTAAAAAAAATAGGCCAAATAGTAAAGAAAACACAAAATCCACTAAGGAGAACTCCATAATAAGTAGAGTTGCTGAAATGGAAAAGGAAGTATAAAAATTCACTGAAGCAAAGAATGTTAGAAAGTGTAACTGACCAAATGGGAAAGAAAAGACAAGAGTTCACTGAAGAAAATAATTCCTTAAAAATTAAAGTTGCAAGTGGAAGTTAATGAAACTGTAAGATAGGAAGAAACAACGAAGACCAAAATAATGGTAATATAGGAGAAAAATGTGAAATATCAAAAAAAATTACCTGGATATCAGATTGAAGAGAGGTAATTTAAGAATTATTAGACTACCTAAAAGCCATGACTAAAAAAATAAAAGTATTTAATCATCACATTTCAAGAAATTATCAAAGAAAAGTGTTCTGATATCCTGGAACCAGAGGTTAAAATAGAAATTGGAAGAATCCACCAATCACCTCCTGAAAGAAATGAAGGCTACTAGGAAAATTCTAGCCAAATTCCAGAGCTCCTACATCAAGAGGAAAATATAGCGATCAGTCAGAAAGAAACAATTCAAGTATTGTGGAGCCCGAGACAGGATAATATAAGATTTACAGCTTCTATGTTAAAAGATTGGAGGTTTTGAAATAAAATATTCCAGAGGGCAAAGGAACCAGGATTATAACCAAGAATCACCTACCCAGCAAAACTGAGTATAATCCTTTAAGAAAAAAATAGATTTTTAATGAAATAGAGGACTTTCAAAAATTCCTGATGAAAGGACCAGAACTGAATAGAAAATCTGACTTTCTATTACAAGACTCAAGAGAAGCATGAAAAGGTAAACACAAAAGAAAAGTTAGAAGAGAGTCAATAAATTCAAACTGTTTGTATTCCTACATGGGAAGATGATACTCGTAACTCCATTATTATTAATTAGAAGGAGTATGCCTATACAGAGAGCATGGGTGTGAATTGACTACGATGGGATGATATCTAAAAAAAATAAAATTAAGTGGTGAGAAAGAGGGAGGCAAAGGGGAAAGGGAATCATCTCACATAAAATGGAAGTGAAGGATCTTTTATAATAGACAGGAAAGTGGAGGGGTGGTGGAAAACCTTAAACCTTATTCTTATGAGAATTGGCTCAAAGCAGGCATAATATAAACATTCAGTGGGGTATAGAAATCTATTTTAATGAATAGGCAGTTAGGAAGAGCAATTAAGAGGAGAGGAAGAGGCTGATTGAAGGAATAGTAGATTGTTTTGAAGAAGGGACAGGGTAAAAGGAGAGAGAGAGAGAGAGAGAGAGAGAGAGAGAGAGAGAGAGAGAGAGAGAGAGAGGAATAGAATGCAAGAAAACACACAGTATTCATAATTGTGAAAAAATATTACAGCAAGTTTCTTTGAGAAAGTACTCATTTCTCAGATATATAGAGAACAGAGTCATATTTATAAGAATGTAAGTCATTTCCCAATTGATAAATGATCAGTGGATATAAACAGGCAGTTTTCAGATGAAAAAATCAAAACTATATTTATATGAAAAATTCTCTAAATAACTATTGATTAGAGAGTTGCTAGCTAACACTAGATTTGGAGGCAGGGAGATGAGTTCAAACCTAGTTTCAGACTTTTGCTAGTTGTGTGATTTTAGGCAAGTCTCTTGGTCTTTTGGCTTCTTCAGTTGTAAAATGGAGATAGCAGTAGTTCCTAAATGCCAAAGTTTTTATGAGGATCAAATGAGATAGCACGATGCTGGGTACATGGTAAGCATTTAATAAATATATCTTCCCTCCCCCAATGCTCTATTAAGATTAAGAGCTTAATATATGTTTTTGCTATTGCATTATAGTTTATTAAGGACAGGGAGAAATGAATTGAGTCCCTTGGATGGGGTGCTTGGAAAGAGTACTGTTTTAGAGTAGAATAATCTTAGTTCAAGTCCCTGCTTGGTCTATTACTACCATGGAGATCCTGGGCAAATCACTTAACCCCTCCGGTGTTCAATTTCCTCACTTATAAAGGTAGGAAATTCACTATAAAACCTTTGAACTCTGTTTTAGGGTTAAGCCCATGATGTCATCCCCCATCATCTTCATTTTCATTTCTTTCACCATCCCCAGGACAAGGTCTAGTAGAAGATGTCTGGTGAATTGTTGTGAAAAAATGAAATGATTCAATTAAATCTCCAATATTACAATTTATCTAATTTGACTCAATTCATGTTCAATTCATAGAAGGGACTATATACATATATATATATATATATATGTATATGTATGTATGTATGTATGTATGTCTTGAGGTTTTCTCTTCAGTGTTCTTTAGGATAGGCTGCAAAATTTACCTAATAGACTCAATTTACTGTCACCTCATTCTTTTTTTTACAGCTCTTAGGTTAGGAAATTGAGGCTTAAAGGGTTTTGATAACTTATCCAAGGTTATATAGGTAGTTAGAAGCAAAGGTCGGATTTGAACACAGTTCCTATGATTCCAGATTCATGACTTTTAAAATAATATATGGCCCTAACTAGACCAGAGATGGAGAAACTGCAGCCTTGAGGCCAGCCACAAGGTTGTAGGTTCCCACCCCAGAACTAGACTCTAGCCTCATACATTTGAACTAAGATGGATGGCATCAGGAGTTTGAACTAAACAGACACTTAAGGTTGTTGTTCAGTCATTTCAGTCACATCTAACTCTCCATGACCCCATGTGGGGCTTTCTTGGCAGAGATAATGGAGTAGTTTGTCATTTCCTTCTCATTTTACAGATAAGGGAACTGAGGAAAACAAGGTTAAATGACTTACCCAGGGTCACACAGCTAGTAAGTGTTCGAAGTCATATTTGAACTCTAGGCCAGCACTCTATCCACTTAAGGTTGGGAAGTAATTAATCATAATAGTAGTTATAGCATTTATACATAAACGTGTTTTAACATGTAGGGAACTTTACCTGTGCTATCATGTTCAATATTCACAATAGCTTTTTGAGGTATGTGTTATTATTAAGTCCATTTAACAGATTAGAAAACTGAGACCAGGAAAGGTTAAATGATTTGCCAAGGGTTACATAGCTAATAAACATCTGAGGCAGGATTTGAATACAGATTCTCCTGATTCCAAGTCCATCACTACAGCCACTGTGCCATCTAGCTGCTTTATTTTCCATCAGATCGACAACTGGATCCATCATAGTTTTGACTATCTACAAATAATTATCAATTTCATGTTTTTTATTTGAAAATACATGAAACTGTGATAACATGTGGGAAAGTGTACATTTCCCCAGGGATATAACTGCATATCTATAATGCACTGATTTATACAATATTCATATTACCCAACTATATGGTAAGCTCCAGGAGGCTAAGGATTCTGTCCAACTTTGTAGCTCTCCTAAGGTCTGGCACTGTGGTCTTCAGAGAGTAAGCATGCAATAAATGTTCATTAAAAAAACTATATATAGCATCTGTTGTAAACATTTTTCTATTTGGACTAATTTGGATTTAAACAAAATTAAGATTTTTTTGACTTTTGTTTAATAATACCTATTTTTAGTATAGTTTTAACACAAATTTCTGTTTTATCTACATCTATATCTATCTATCTATCATCTATCTTCCTTATTTGTTTTATTTGCTTTGAATGCTACCATCTGTGTTTGGAAACACCATTTGTAATATGTATTACATGTATGTGTGTGTATGTGTGTGGGTGTGTGTGCACCCAGCATGTGCATTTGAGGTGGATCATAAATTCCCAAACTGTGTTCTTCAGGGTCCTTGGCATCTATGTATTCTAAATAGGGACTGAGGAAATAGTGATGCTAAGGATATTTTCACCTTTAAAATGTGAAATTTCATCATATGAATGCATCAGAAAAACCTCTTAGAAGTGTTGTATGAGAGCTTTACATTTTCTCTGACAGGAGAGAAGGGCCACATAGTGTATTGGATGAAATAAATACATTTATTACACTAATTAGTGAATTCGAGTCATCATAGGGAAATGGCAGTTCTACGTCTCATCTTAGAGTCTGAGTGATGTTCTTTTGGATGCTGTGTCTCGAGGGTCCCACTCCTGCCCTGAGGGTATAAGAGTCAGCTACATCTTTGTTAGAATCTTGGGGTATGTGTTTTTACTCTGGAGTGAACTTTCCAGATAAACTGACTTGCTTCTTTCATGCCCAGGAGTGATTGAGTTTCATGAAAGATGAAAGGGGCAGCTAGATGGTCCCATAGTGCACAGAGCACCAGGTCTGGAGTCAGGAAGACTCATTTCCTGAGTTCAAATCTGGCCTCAGACACTTACTAGCTGTGTGACCCTGAGCAAGTCACTTAACCCTGTTTGCCTCAGTTTCTCAGCTATACAATAAACTAGAGAAGGAAATGGGAAACCCAGTCCAGTATCTCTGCCGAGAAAACCCCAAATGGGGTCCTGAAGAGTGGGATGGGCATGACTGAAAGGACGGAACAAAAAAAACCGGATTAAGGTAGAGCTTGAGTTCTTGACCACCTGCTGTCAATTAAAAAAATAAATAAAAATAAACAAACAAATAAAACAAAATAAATAAAACGTTTATTTTGCTTACAGTTGCTATCTCAGATCACTACTGACAAGGAGCCATGTCACACTGCGTGTATGTGACAGACATAGATCATCCCCCAGACAGACTACAAGCTCCTTGAGGGCAGGGACTATTTCATATTTTGGTTTTCTATCCCTATCACCTAGCACAGGGCCAGGAACTTGGCAGATACTTCTTAGATTATCATTAAATGATGGATAGAAGAAGCAGGCCAGTGCCATGTATAAGATGAACAGGCAATCCTGGTGGTTCTATTGGAGCATGCCAATTTTTCAGTATGAAAAGAGACTCAGTTCCATAAGATCCAAGATTTACAGTTAAAAAAGACCCAGAGCTCGTCTTGCCTAATGATGGTAAACTCAAATAAAAATGGACCCTTCTATGCCATGAATTAGGCTCCCTGTAGGACACTTATTGAGTCAGAAAACCAAATACTAACTTCATCTAAGTTATAATTGCATATTTATCTATTTTATTAAATATTTTCCAGTTATATTTTAATCTAGTTCCTGTGGCATTAAAGAGTATTGTTGGCTGCAATGCCACCCCTGAAGCAGTTGAACCCTAATAATGAAACTGAGACTCATGTGAAGATAAGTAAGCTGTACAATGTCACATGTAGCATGTGTCAAGACTAGAATTCTCTGATGAGCCAGATACTCTCAGAAAAACCTGAAAAGACTTACATGGACTGATGCAAAGTGAAATGTACAAAGTAACAGCAATAGTGTAAGATGATCAGTTGTGAATGACTTAGCTATTGTTACTTATGTAACGATCCAAGACAACTATGAAGGACTCCAGATGAAAAAATGCTTTCCATCCCCAGATAAAGAACTGATAGTGTCTGAGTATGGATGGAAGCTTATTTTTTAACTCTATTTTTCTTGAGTTATTTTTTGTCTGTGTTTTCCTTCACAATATGATTAATATGGAAATATGTTTTGCATGAGTACACATGTATAACCTATATTAAATTGCTTGCCTTCTCTATCAGCGGGGTCGGGGAGGGAAGAAGTGAGAGAATTTGAAACTCAAAGTTTTAAAAATGAATGTTCAAAATTGTTTTTACATGTAATGGGGGAAAATCATATAGTCAACAATTTAAAAAGCATAATAAAAAACTAGAATTCTAACTCCAATGTGACTAATGTGACTCCAAAATCAGAATTCTTTCCACTGTACTACAGTGCCTTAATTTTCTCTATTTTTTAAAATAATAATATTATTATTAATAAAAATTTCCCAAAATTGCTTTTTTCTGGAGTATTTTGGGGCTATAGAAACCAGACTCCAGCCTTCAATGCATTCTGCCCCTGTGTATCAAGCTCCAAAACGTTCTGTAGCTAAATTATTTTAGGATATTCTGAGCTAGAGAATTTACAGTGGAGGGACGAATAGAAATGAATGTGATGGGCTGTGATTTTGTTCCTATCTCATCTAATCTTCTAGAGTGGGATAGTCAAGGTTCTAGAAGCCAATTTCCAAGGCCCAACAGATTTACTTGGAGTTCCTAGGTGCATTTTGCTATCTGCTTCCTAATAGAAGATCCTGGACGGATCACAGTTCTCGTGATGGAAAGAAATTGGATTCTTAAGAACTTTGAGCAGAATTTCTCAACACCACACCTGTCTAACAGCTCCTATTTATTTGTGCTTTCTTTCACATACACATCACCTCCCTCTTCCATCTCCCCTCCTATTCATTCTCTCTCCCATCATCCACCTTCCCTAGAGCATACTGCAGGAACTGTGGTCTGCTCTATTTGGGGGATTATTAATGTCTAAAGAAAACTTTGCCTTTCGAGGTCTATGCTGAAAGATCACCTCCCCATCAGTAGTATATCACAGAGCACTCAATTTATCAGACTTCAACTGAGGTGACCCTGCTGGGGCTTGAACCTGTGGCTCCAAGGAGTCTAGGTATTCTACCATTGATGTTTGACTGCCTCCAGCCAAAAAAGATTAGTGTCATCAAAAATAGATTAGTGAGTTATTAAAAAAAATTAAAGTAAGCCCTTTGTTCTAAAATATTTGTCAAAGTAAGCAAATAAATTAGCCTTCATTTTAGATTAATTACCTTGTAAATTAGAATTTGGGGTAAATGTTTTTTAAAATTTTTTAAAAATTTGGAATATGTAAAAATATGATTGGTTAGATCAAGAGTGGCCTTGAGGACACATGTGTCCCTCTAGGGCCTCAAGGTCCTGTGGTCCCTTTGACTGAATCCAAAATTCACAGAACAAATCTCTGGGTTAGAGCCTAACATTTGAAGAGGCTGAGATGTGTCCTATTTGAGATTTTCCTTCATAAATTTCTATCATTGAAGAATTTCTTAAACCAGTTTGTGCTTTTAAGTGACATTGTGTAGAGACAAATACATTTCCATAGGTGAATGTTTCAGTGGAGAGCTTGGGGAATTTTGGATTGACTCTCATTCTTAGTGCTTCTCCCTGTGGACCCTAGAGCTTACATAATGAGATCCCCATGATCAGGAGACAGATTTCTTCCCTTCTTTTCTGGAGTCACCACTCAAGCAGAGCATATGCTGGGTTTGAGCTTAAGCACCATATTTGGTAGGCAGTGTCTCACAGAGGAAAGAAACCAAGCTTTAGATTGTCAGGAACTTGGAGAGAATCCTGCTTCTGATGTGCACTATTTGTGTGACCGTGAGCAAAGTCATTTAACTTCCCTGGGCCTCAGTTTCCTTTTCTGTAAAATGATGGGTACTAGAATAGATCGATTTTGAAGTCCCCTTTCCCTCTAGTGCAATGATTCTTTAACAGTAAGAACAGTCTACTCTACTTTCCTATAATTTTTCTTTTTAAAAAAGGAATATTGTTGAAATTAAAAAAAAAATTCCTCCCTTACTTTTCCTTAGAGTTCCTTTGAAACAAAGAATGAAGGGGGGAGGGTAGGAAGGGAGAAAGGGAGTGAGGGAGACAGAAGGAGATAAAAGGAGAGGGAGAGGGAGAGGGAGGGAGGGAGGGAGGGAGGGAGGGAGAGAGAGAGAGAGAGAGAGAGAGAGAGAGAGAGAGAGAGAGAGAGAGAGAGATTTGGAGGTAAGGACCCCTAATAAAGGGAGTGGCCATCTCTGTTAAGACTGGTCCAGTCCAGCCACTGTTTAATTACCCTTACTGGGAGTGAGTTCTTTCTTAGGTCTAACTGAATTAATAATAGCTGACATTTACATAACACTTTACTGACATTAACTCATTTGGTCTTTACAACTCCCCTGCAATTTGGGTAGAGCAGCATTTTCCTTCTCATTTTATAGATCTGCTCTGGGTCACATAGCAACAACAGAGCTTGACTTGAACCGAGATCTTCTGCCCAAATCCAGAGATCTTTACATTCATTATATTTCAGTTGCTTCTCCATTTCCCGTTGTGCTTTGTCTGTGCAGAAATGGAGAACAACTGGGTACTGTCCTTCTCATAATAACCCTTTATGTGATCGAAGACCTCTTATTAAGTAACCCTTCTGTCTTCTTTCTTGCTAAGCAGAAGGGCCTCAACTCTTTTAACTTTAATTTGAGGGTATATTTGCCATCTATTTAATCATTGCTTCTCTCTGAGTCTGTTCTAATTAAACCACATCCCTTTTAAAATGTAGAGACAAAAATTGGACCCAATTTTTTAATGAGAACCAGATCAATGTTGAATATAGGTGTCCCTCAATATACAAAGCAAGTGCATTCCTGGCTGTAGGGGAAAACCTGTGTACTTAAGCAATGCCACAGGTAGACAATCCTCCTTGACCTCCTCTCTTAGATGTATCCAGCAGGGCTCAGGCCAGTAAACAAAGGATGTAACTAAAGGATGATGTTGTCTGAAAGGGGTAGGACTCATTTTCTCATATTATCTCTTACTGAGATTCTGCATTAAAACTTCTACACTATGGGTAATGGAAGGTATCATGGCTCACATAAGAGACAGAGTGTCATGTTTGGGAGTCTGGAAAAAGTGGCAGAGAAAGATGGGGAGGGGGTTCAAACCCTCCCCTTGACACTCACTTTTACATCCCCAAGACCTAGTTTTCTTAGCTATTAACCAAGTACAAGCACATATATCACAGGGTGGTTTAAACCTATGTTTAAAATGATTTGAAAATCTTAAAGGATGATATATACAAGTTATATAATTAAAGATATTGATGATGATAACAGTGTTCTAGAGATGATCGTTTTCATGTGAAATTATATTAAACTTAATCAAATAGGGCATTGTGAGTCCCTTTCATGACTCAAAATTCCAAGTTCCTTTAAAAAAAATTTTAAAAAGATGGCATCTAAAGCATCACTTGCTGTATCTCTGTTGCTATCACAGTACAGCCTTGTTCTAAGTCAGCATAAAGGATAGACTGTTAGCCTGTTATGGCTGCAAATTGGGGAAAGAATTCACTGAAGACGAGATGCTTTACTGTGTTTAATAGTGAAGGAGACAGAAAAAGAACCTATCTTTCCTGAATGGTTTGCTTTTTTAAAACAATTACTCTACATACAGAAATGTAATATATGGCTCATCTTTGGAAACAGGTTCCATTAGACCATTCCAAATGCCTTGGTTTGTTGGACAGAGATAAGCAGGACAAAGAGAGGCTAACTCAGACAGGGACTACCTTTGCTCTTTGGCTCTTGCTGACGTTTTCCAGTCTTATTCCACCTCACTTCCCTGTACACAAGCTATCTTCGAGCCAAACTGGCCTTCCTCCTGTTTCCCTCAACTTGGTATTCCCTCTCCTCTCTCCAAGGTTTGAGTAGGCCATCCCCCTTTTCTGGAATACACTCCAAAATCATGTCATTCTCTACCCCAGCTAAATGCTTCCTTCAGGTCTTGGCGAAAGATCCTCCTTCTGCAGGATGCCTTTTCCTGTTCTCCTTAAATTTAATATCTTTGCTCTGAGATTTCCCTCTACTCCCCAATTTATCCTGCATATATCTTATTTGACATAGTTATTGGTGTGTTGAGTCCCACAATGGACTATGAACCCCTTGAGAGCAAAGATATCCTTGGCTTTTTTGTAACCTCAACTCTTAGCACAATGCCTGACACATAGTAGGCTGTTGATAAATTCTGCTTGCCTGACTTTTAAAAAATCTTCAGGGGTTCCTTACTGTTTATGGGGTAAAATACAAATTCCTCAACCTCCCACCTAAACCTCTTGGAAAACTGGCTCCTACCTTCTCTGTATGTCTTTCCTGTTTGTCCCCTTCATGTCCTTTGCATCCTACCTAAATCAACCTATTGGCTGGTCTCCAAAATCAACATGCCATCTACCATTTATATGGCTCCTCATATGCCTAGAACCCTTCTAGCCTCTGCCTCTTTAGGATGCCTTGGTTTCTTTAAAGTTTCTGCTTTTATATAACCTTCTATGGGAAATCATTTCAGATTTCCCTAGATTAAAGATTCTTGACTTGTGGTCTGTGAAATAACACACACACATTATTTTATATGTAATTATATATAATATTATAATTATATATAATATTATATGCAATTAACTTTTAATTTATGTTATGAAGTTATCCATATTTGGATAACTTTTTAATACAATTTTTTAAAAATACCCCGTATATTTTATGCTATGCATTTAAAAACATCATTTTGAGAAGGGGTCCATAGCCTTTACCAGCCTGCCCAAGGGGCCCAGGACACAAAAAGCATTAAGTCTCACACTCCATGGTCTGCTCTCTCCCTCCTCAAGTTATTGTTTGTTTGTTAGTAATGTTGGATCTTAGTTTTATTTCCCTTCCAAGCAAAGATAGTTTAGAGGTGCCTCTAGGAGGTACATGGGATAGAGATGGGTTTGGATTCAGGGAGACTTGAATTCAAATTTGACCCCAGATACTTATTATCTATGTGACCCTCGGCAAATAACCTAATCTATTTTTTTCCCTCAGTTCCTCCAGCTGAAAAAAGGGCATAATAAAGACATTCACCTTCTTGCAAGACTCAAAGAATGTAACATTGATAAACTTTGTTGAAGGTCTTGCCTTCAACCGTCTTACATGGTTGTGAATGACTTTTGAGGCTTTTTCTGCATCTAGATAGGAATGGTGGGTCCATTTAAATATATGGAAGGAGTTAGTTTCTCTACATGGGCCATGACATAAGATATGGATATAAATGAATACATCATAAACATATACAAATATGAATTAAATACAAAGTAAATAGTGTAAAAACATATACTTGGAATTACTCCTACACATGAGTCATAATAATGTATCAGCATCTCTTATTTAAGTCTAAACTGTGATCATACCTTAAATATTTGGAATATTCACAAGGAAACATAATCACAGCATCACCAAATTTTTCAGGGGCCATCTGGTCCAACCCTCATACTTGAACAAGGATCCCTGCTATATCAGCCAAGAAGGGGTCACCCTGTTTTTTGCATGAATATCAGCATTGAGGGGGAATGAATTAACTCCTTTTTCACTTCTAGACTGATCTCATTGTTAGAAAGTTTTTCTTCCTGACATCAGGAAAATTGTCCTTTTTGCCTTTTTTGCCTTGTTCCTAGTTTTCTCTCCTTGTCCATATGTTAACCTTTTAATTTCTTGAAGTTAGCCTTCATGTCCTCATGAATCTTCTTTTCTCCAAACTAACATCTCTAGTTCCTTTAACCTCTTTTCCAAATTCAAAGCTTGTCATCATTTTAATTGCCCTCCATGGGACATTCTCTAACTTATCAAGTCCTTCCTAAGACACGGTCCCCAGATCTGAACAGCATACCCCAGATGCATCCTGACCAGGGCAGGATACAGCAAGATCATCCCCTCCTTACTCCTGAAAGATTCCACTGGTTACCATATCACCCTGTTGACTCATGGCAAGTTTAGTCCATTTGAGTTTGTCCTCAAGCACCCAACATTGTTTCTTCCCATATATCCCAGTCCCATTTTCTAAGAATGGAGCAACTTTCTTCCTGATGGAAAACTTTGGTGAGCCAGCTCATGGCTGTTTGCTTCCCTACACTGCTTCTAAATAAAGCCAATGGTGGTGGAGGTGGTGATGGTGAGTCATAAACACTCTGTCATTGTAACATGTCAAATGTGTCCAAAAGAAACATATTTTTATATTGCAGATTATTTTATTATTAGTTTAAGAAGATACGCTGAGCTCCCAGCAAAGCCATGAGGAGGAATCATGCACTTGCGCATTGCCAACTCTGATGTGCAATGCCTTGCAGACATCCAACATGCTGAGGCAAACAAAAGAATTCCCAGGGCTCCTTGACTGCAGAACTTATTTCATACTGGATCAATTATGCAAATTAAATTGGGAAGATAGCTCCTTGTTTTAGTAAAACCTGATTGCTTCAGTGCTCACAACCCCAACTCAGTGTTACTGGAAAGGGTATATCTAAGCAATTCTATGAATCACCTGATTATGCCTGGAAAGGGTGCTCTTTACAGTGGGGCAGGGGAAAGGAAGCTTACATTTTTCCAGCATTACTATTCATGTACATGTCACATGAACAAATATTTTCCTTTTAAATGATCCAAGGGAAAAAATGTTTATATGAGTGTTTCTTTTTAAACAAATGCACAAACTGGAAGGTAGAAGGGTGGGATAAACTTAGTTCTGATTCTTTAACCAGTTGGAAGCTCATCTCAATCAATCAAGCAATTAATCAGAAAATCAAGAGAACTTAGACTAAGTGTGAAAAGTTTTTGAGAGCCATTGGATAAAGTGAAATGATGCCAGATAAGAGGTTAGTTCCAATTGGCTAGGAAATTTCATTGTACCATCTGGATTCTGGATCCTGAACCAAGATAGCTGCAATGATAAAGACTTATGAACTTTGGAATGTGAGGCTTCTTTCTAATGTGCCTTTGATGAGTAAAGGTAGAACTGAGCTGTGACAGACAAGAGAGATATTGAAGAGGGCCACTGGATTTACAGGTGTCTTGGAGAAAGAAATCCAGGGGAAGTCCCAAGAAAATGTTGGCTGTATTTCTAACTTCTCCTCCTGGTGCCTGTCTAATAATAGCCACTATGTATAATATGATCTGATATTTCATTACCCAGATGTTTCAAATAAACTGAGTTTTGCCTCACTCACAGAGAAAAAAAGTAACTAGACCTAGATCTATACATAAAACAACACATAAGCACAACAAAATGTTGGAAATTTTCATAACTGAGGGTTCAGAGCAATTGTGACTGAATTCATAACTTTTCATCTAAACTAAACTCTCTAAAGCTGCAAAAGACAGAAACGTGCGAATTTTAGCGAGGGGAGACATTACCCCTCACTTTAGGTGAGCTAATTGTTAAAAGCAGAGATAATGAACACTAAAGGTGAATTTAAACATTTTAATGTGGTTCAGTAAGTCAATACAATTTTTAAAGTACCTACTAAGTGCTAGGTAGTTGGTAACTGTTGGTCTCTAATGTCACGAGAAAATGATAGGTTCCAGATTTTTGTTTTGAACAATTAAGGCAGCCCACTCTAATGAATATAATTTTGAATGGGGAAGAAATGGGTTTTAGCAAGTGTGGAAAAAAAAATAAGCACCAGCTTTAGAACATGTATAATTCACAGATGGAAGGGACCATCTAGTCTGTCCCTAATATTTTATAGATGGGAAATAAGGCTCAAGAAATTTAAATGACTTACTCGAAATTGCTGTTGTTATGTTTTTTTAGTCCTTTCTGTCTCTGTGACCCCATTTGGGGTTTTCTTGGCAAAGTTATTCAAGTGGTTTGCCATTTCCTTCTTCAAATCATTTTACAAATGGGGAAATGGAGGCAAATAGGGTAACATGACCAGCCTAGAGTCACACAGCTAGTAAGTGTCTGAGATGGGATTTGAACTCCAATTTTCCTGATGCCAGGCTTGGTGCTCTCCACTGCACCACCTGCCTGCTAAATGTCTGAGCGGAATTCTCCTGTATCATGTAGCTTATCTCTTCTTTACTAGAATCTCATAATTACTACCTTTGTGAACATGAATGTCAATTAATGTTCCCAAACCTCAGTTTCCTTGTCTCTAAACTGAGGGGATTGGGCGAGGCATCCTCGGAGGTTCTTCTCAGCTCTAGGTCTCTGATCCTTTTGAGGCCCATTTCCTGGTGTTGTGGAAAAAAACCTGGCTTTTGAGGTAGATGACTGACCTCTTTTCAAATTTCGACTTTGCCATTTGGCTATGCTGAGTTGTGCAAGTCCTTTCACCTCTTTATAACTCAGTTTCCTCATTTGTAAATATTTTCCATGACCTCAAAGTTCCATTATCATTCCAAATCTATGATCATGGCAGTGTGACCTCGGTGAAGCCAGAGTTAGTGATAATTCTGAACTCAGAGGACAGTTGTGAGGCTCCCATGAGATAATGAGTATAAAGAACTTTGGAGATTTTAAAGTTCTATGCACATGTGATTTAGTAGAAAGGAGATGAATTTGGAGTTAGAGGCTGTGAGTTTGGATGCTGTTATTGCCTCTTGAGTGACCTTGGGAAGATATCCTTGGGAAGATATATTTTATAAAATGAGAGGAGTAGGAATGGATGGCTTCTGTAACATAGAAGTACCTTCCAGCTCTTAACCTGTGATCCTACCATTCTCTGAAATGTGTTATTGAAAAAAGGTGGACTTTTTTT
>JAQQSK010006556.1:0-14379 GCA_028658325.1 Potorous gilbertii
GCTTACTATTCCAAAGATCCACATATGCCAATATACATATATATGTATAAAGACATATACACACATGCATATGCACAAATATAGATGTGCTTATGTTACAGTTATTATAATCTCTATTTTACAGATGAGGAAACTGAAGTTTGGAAATGACTTGCCTATGGTCACACAGCTACTAAGTACAAGAGGCAAGACTGTATTATGCAAAGGTACACATATCGAAACAGACATCCATAGACAGTGCAAAGAACACAGCCTCTAAAGTTGAAGAACCTGCCTCTGATGCTTACTACTTGGGAAAGTTACTTAGTTTTTCTAGTCTTTAATCTCTTTCTTTAAAATGAAATGACCTCATGATTAATGTGAAAGCATGTTTAATATGAATGCATATGTAGAACCTATATCAGATTGCACACTGTCTTAGTGGAGAGGAGAGGAAGGAGGAAAAGAATTCAAAATCGTATGGAAGTGAATGCTGAAAACTAAGACAAAATTAATTAATTTAAAATAAAATAAAATAAAATAAGATGGACTCTGAGTTCTCTTCTGGCTCTCAGTCTATGATTCTCTGACTCTCTGAATGGTCATGCATATATACACATGTGTGGATTTATGAATATACATATATATTATGAATACACACACACACACACACACATATGCATATCCACATACACACACCGGGAGGGGCACATCCCTCACTCAAGAACACAATCAGATGTATAGAGCCATGCTTGCCTCCATAGGTTGACGTGCACATTTTACCTCCATATATACCCACAGATACACCCATTTTTACCCCAGCCTATGACTGAGGCATACTTAGCATTGCTGTCCTGGTTGTGATTTCTTCAAAGCCAGCTTTCAGGGTTGGTCTCACACAAGTCCAACCATCCAAGTTGTCAAACCTAGTGATAACCTCCATGCTCTAACCACAGTCTCTTCCTATATTTCTCTCCAATCCGATTGAAATTCCTCCTTCCAAAGGTGGGTATAGGTCAGAAGATAGCAGCTGAGAAATCAGTTGTCATATTGACCTTTACGTTGGAGCAGGCATATTCATTCTCAATATTGATTTCTTGCTAGGAGGACAAAAGACATTTTACCTTTACAGTTTTCATGTTAGGGTAAGGCCAGAATTCCAAGTGGGCAGATCAGACAAACTATGACTAGATGTGATGCGAAGGACTCTGAGAAGGCCATTCCCTCAAAATAAATTATCTCATCTCCTCCACTGGACTGTCAAGGTATCAAGGCTCTTATTAGGGAGTCATTCCCGTGGGTTAAGACCCAGGGATGGGGAACCTGTGGCCTCGGGGCCATATGTGGCCCTCTAGATCCTCAAGTGTGGCCCTGATTCAATCTGATTCAGTCAAAGGGACACACTTGAGGACCTAGAGGGTCACATAGGCTGCAGGTTCCCCCACACCTGGTAAGCATTGATCTTTGCAAGATCCTTTTAAAAATGCAAATTCTCTTCCTGGGGAGGATTAATAAGTTCCTAGGGAAGCAACATAGCATAATGAAAAGGTTATAGGTTCTAGAGTCAGAGGTCAAACCCCGACCCCCAATATTTACTATCTATATGACTTTGGATGTCTCTTATCTTCCCTGGTTCTCAGTTTCCTCATGTATAGTGTAAGAGGGATGGGCTAAGAAATCTCTTAAATTTCTCATAGCTCTCATGATAATACAGAAATAATACTATAAATATATAAAATAAAAATATATATAAATCTACAAGATAAAAATAAATCATACAGTAAGCCTCAGGACAAATGACTGACTTTGCCAGACTTTTTTCTGTGGTACAATGCAAGAGATGGGGTGTGTGTGCGGAGTGGGAGTGGCAGACTTTGCTTAGGGAATGAGGTCCTTAAGAATTCTAAAAGTAGGATCACTACAGACAAACTTCATTAACTTCACATTTATGGCTTTGGGATCTAACTCTGACCAAAACTCCTTTGTCACTACTGTTGGTGAGCAATCATCACAGTAGGCATCACATCAAGGTATATTAACTGACTAAGTGAAAAAATCAGGAATGACTTTCCAGCAGGTGATAGGTATTGCTATTTTCTGTTTTGCTTTTAGCTCTGGGCTGTCATCAACTGGAGAGGAAGCTAAGAGTGGAAATCAGTCCTCTGCAGAGGTAAACTAAAGCGCTACCAATATTAATTTAATCTAAAGGATCATTGCTTGGACTCAAACTACTTTCATTCCAACCTGTTGTTGTGTTGCCCTATCTGATCTGAAATCCCCCCATTGGAGTCACTCCTTTGGGTTATACAATAAAGAAAGGGGCTTGGTCTCCACGCACATGCTAACATATAATATTAACTGGGAGGAGCACTCTAAATCTCATGATTGTGAATAAATTCATTCATTTAATCAATTAATTAACAACCTACTACATGCCAAGCACAGTGCTAAGTTCTAATTACAAAGAGAAAAATGAAAGAGCCTTTCTCTCAAAGAACTTATATTTCAAAGAGGGAGGTAATATATGTACATAAATATATACAAAAATATACACTAATACAAGAAAAACACTCAGAGCTTGGAAAGGCTTCATGTAGAAAATGAAGCTGGAGCTAGATTAAAGGAAACAGGATTCCAAATGGTCAAAATGAGAAGACACTTGCAGGCATGAGGGACAGCTTGTCCAAAAAGCACAGAGATGGGAGATTGACTTGCGTGAAGAAAGCTATACCTCATCAGGAACACAAGGCCAACAACCTGAGCTGCCATTATTCCATCTTCAAGCCTCTGTCCCTTCTCTTGACCTGGAACAGCCTACCCTTTTAGCTCTGAGACCTGACCTCTGGAAATGATCTTCACTCCTCACACCCCCATGTAAGGGGAGGTGGAAATTGACTAGCTGAATTCTACCAACAGAAAAACAGCTTTTGCATAATTGGAAGAAGGAAATGAAAAATGAAGATGGTGATTTAGTAAGCATGGCCAATGAAGTACTTCTTCCATTTGAATCTACATATTTTTATGAGGTATTTTCTTCAGCTATGAAAGCCATTTGAAACCAAGTTATCAAACTAAACAGACCTTAGAATCAGATCCAAAAATCGAGATTTTAAAAAATAATCCAAGTCAACCTCATACTACTCATTAAAATATATATGTATATGTATATATATATATATATATATATATATATATATTTTAGTGAGGCTGAAACGGGTTTTACATTGTTAATAACAGAATTAAAAATTACTATTTATTCAATCTTTATTTCTTTTTAAAGTTATCTTTTACTCATATTACTCATGTAATATGAGTATAAGCACATAATTTATAACTAAACAAGAATAAATTTGTAAATATTTGGGGATACTAAGAAATATTTTTTTGATTGGACAGAATTTTAAAAGTGTGGAGGTCACTGGGTTGAAGGATGAATGTATTTACAGGCAGTTCTCCATTATCTAAACCCATTCATTTCTCTCTTCCTCTCTAGAGCTTCCATTTGAACTATTTCACTGCTACCAGAGTATGCAATCAGAAACAGAAGTAAAATTCAGACTCTGGGATTTGTGAGCAGCCCCACTATGTTTGGTATGAGAAGGACCTAAAAGTTGTGGCTAAGATGAAGATCCAGGATTTTCTTTGGATATCTATCCTCTGCACTCCCCTTGCCCACTTGTTCATGACTAACAATGACCCAAAGCCACAGAACCGGGGTTCCAATTCCATTGCTTACTATATAATCTTAAATATGCTACTTAACCTGCAAAATAAGACAGGATAATACTAACTGCCAGGGAATCTAATGAGATCATAGAAAGTTTCCACAAAAGTGTTTTCAAATATAAATATTTGTCATTCCCCAAATCTGCTTTATATTTTCTTGCTTCAGCAACTTAATTAATATGAATAAATTTATAAATATACCGGAAATGCTAAAAAATATTTTGCTGATGGGACAGAATCAAAAAAGAATGGAGATCAATGAGTGCAAGAACAAATGTATTTACTCTCTCAGCTTTTCAAAATCCTATCTGTCATTTCAGGGTTTTCTCAAATACAACCCCCTTCCTGAAGCCTTTCCTGCTCACCCCATTGTAAGCAATGTCTCTTCAGAACTCACATAACTACATTTTTGTCTTTATCATATGATATTTCATACCATTGTTCATAGGGTGATGCTTATCAACTCTTATCTCCTGCCAATAAGCACTTTGAGGTTAGAAACTGTGTCTTAACTGAATCTTCCTCCCCCTCCTCCCAGTGGTATCTGGAACACTGTCTTAAATCTAATATTAATGGATAAATGTTTGTTGACTAACACACAGGGCCAATTTAGTCTTGGGAAAAGTATGAAATAGGTGGTTCATTTAAATGTCCTCTCTTCTCTTCCTTTCCTGCTCTATTCCTACCATATCTTGTCCAAGGGCTCTCTCCTTCCCTTTTTATATCACCCTTCCTTTCATTTCCTCCAGACCTCATATGCCTTTTGTCTTTATTTTTTTCCTGTGTCTATGGAGAGAGGAGAATAAGTTTATGAACTATAGGTAACTGAGTTTGACTTCAATTCCTGGCAAAGTTCTAAAATATATTATTAAGGGTTTGATTATTGACCATTTAGAAAAGGAAACAGGGATCCTAGGAATCCTAGAGGAAAAAAAAAGAACATAGTCTGGAATGGTCTGTTTTGGACAAAGCTTCTTCTGATTAATCTTCATTTTTCAGACAAGGCTTATAGTTGTTAGATCACTTTACATTTTACTACTGGGTGATGAGGATGGGGGAAAGTGGGTGGAGTTTCTATATTTTGTGGCAAATGAATTGAACCTTGAATAAAGAAAATAATAGCAATAGCAATAGTAGCTAGCATTTGTATAGTGCCTTAAGGTTTGAAAAACCCTTTACAAACGTTATCTCATTCAGTCCTCACAACAGCCCTGGGAGGTAAGTATCATTATTAATCCCATTTTACAGATGAAGAAACTGAGGTTGAAAGAGGCTAAATGATTTGCTCAGGGTTATAGAGCTAGTAGGTTTCTGAGGCAGTTTTGAAACTGTGGCCTTCCTGACTTCAAATCCAAAACTCTATGCAAGGAATGGAGAGGCAGGAATACATTTCAGGGCTGGTGAATTCATAGAAATGCACAAAAATGAGGGAGATGGAATGTTGAGTTTAGGAAATAGTAAGCCAGTTAGATTGGAACATTCCATGTAAGAAGATGAGTATTGTGAGGTAAGGCTCATTATGGAGAACTTGAAATGTCAGACTGAGGAGTAGGCATTTTTTCCCTAGGTATACATGTAGCCACTGGAGGATTTGAAGAATGATCAGGTTAGACCTGTGCCTTAGGAAGGGATTTTTGGCAGCTGTTGTGGATGAATTGAAGAAGAAAGACCAGTAGTGGAACTAAATGACATGTAGGGGGAGTCGGAACTAGGGAGGTCTCCATGTATATGTAGATGATGGTGTGGACTCAAAAAATGTTGTAGAGATGTCATCTACAAGATTTGACAACTGATTGGGTAAAGGGTGTTAGGAAGAGGGAAGAATCAAAAGTGATTCCATGGTTGTAAATCTGCTTAATAGATCAACAAAAATAGGGAAGTCTGGAGGAAAGATAAGTGAGTTTTTGGGGAAAAATAACAAATTCTATTTCAAACATATTGTTCTTGAGGTGTTTTTGTGACTTCCAGGTAGAGATGTTCAGCAAGAAGTTGATGATGTGGAATTCACAAAAGACATTAAAGCTGGGTTCCATCTGTGTAACTGAACTATGCAAGCTGACGAGATTGGTGTGTGTGTGTGTGTGTGTGTGTGTGTGTGTGTGTGTGTGTGTGAAAAAAGGAGAGAGAAGAAGAAGGGAAGGAAGGAAAGAAGGAAGGAAGGAGAGAGATAAGGGAGGGGAGAAGAAAGGAAGGGAGAGACAAAGCTTGGAACAGGACATTGGGAGAGTCCATGCTTAAGGGATGGAAGATGGAGAGTAATTCATCAAAAGAGTCTGAGAAGGGCAGGTTAGATAGAAGGAGAATTAGACGAGACCAACGTCTTGGAAGCTGAGTAAGAATATCCAGGAGAAAGAGACATTTGACGGTGCAGAGAACTCAAAGTAGATGAGGAATGAGAAAAAACAAATCATTGCTTTTAGCAACTGAGAAATCATTAGTAACCTTTAAGAGAGTTAAGATCAGAAGCTAATTTGTAAGTGGTTTAAAAAGTAAGCTATTTATGAGGAAGTAAAGGCATCAGAATTAAACAGTTCTTTCTAGACAATTAACAATAAAAGGGAGAAGTGATCACTTCAAGAAAGCAAGGTGAAGTGAAAGATTTTTTTTAAGGATGAGAATGACTTTGCAGATATTAGGGAAGGAATGAATAGAGAGAGAATGAAAATTAGAGAAAAGGAATCAAGCTCCTGAGGACACAGTAGAAGAAGAAATTAAGGAAACAAAAAGGAAGTTTTACCTTGAGAAAAGATGATCATCTTTTGCTCTGAGATGAGAGCAATGGAAAAAAAGTTGGGTGAAGTCATAGAGAAATTGTATGGTGTGGAATAGGAAAAATGAAGGAGATTGAAATGAATGACTTCTATTTCTCCTTAAAAATGGGAGCTGAAGTCCTTTGCCAAGAGGGAGGGGGAGATGGTGGTGAAGTGCAAAAGGAAAACAGTGACTGGGGGAACATAACAGACTATCAGGGAGATAGAAAGAAATTGCTTTGACGTTCACGACAATGAGGGTCCAATTCAGATTAGATACAGGAGCTGGCCGTAGATCCCGTCAGCGCAGTGTCATGATCTCCTCCCATAACATTCAGAAACATAGGAGGAAAACTAGAGAAGGCAGATGGCGGGAGTTACTGAGAGGTGTGCTGGAGCCAGCTCGAAAGAGACCTCAAGAACCCAATCATTAAGTTTTCATTTTGAGCATTTACATCTTGAAAATTATCAAACTCGATCAATTGGGCTGTAGATGCAGTAAATATAAACATACTGTATATATTTGTTTTTTGTTAACTTTGAATTTATGTTGTCTGTACTTAGATATGTACTTGTCTCCTCCATTAGAATGTAAGTCTTTTGTGAAGAAACGTTGTTTCATGCTTGTACTTATATCTCCAGAGTCTACGTTAATGCCTGGAAAATAGAGGGTGATTAATAAATCCTTATTGATTGATTGATATACAATGCTTTCTTTCTCCTTTGCTAAAGGGATTTCAGTTTTAGAGAAGGCAGGTAAGGGAGGCATTTGAAGAAAAACCTGCTTGGCACTACTGAAATTTTACTTTACAAACAGCTACACACTCCAGTCCACAGGTACACTGACCTGTCTCTGACACCCAAAGCAAAGTTCACCCCCAGAGCTCCAGCTCATAGTGCTGTTTTCTCATCCTCTCACTGCTCAGGATAAATCTCCCTTTAGAAGAGAACTGTGCAGGTGTCGTGAAGGATTAGGGGAGATCGATGAACATGGACATGGGCTCATTCCCCCTCACTGGACTAATCAATTGGTTTTCACAAGCACTTTATTCCTATGTCATATCAGCCCAAAACACCTCCTTGCTGTCTCTGGATCCACCTCACACCAGCCAAATTGATTATACTATTTGGTTTGTTTTAGGAAGAGAAATAGAAAGCACCTTTGCCCTCCCCTATAAAGAGAAAACTGCACCAAGCAAACCGCCAGCCATTTCCGGTTCTGATGGCTTCCCAGGGCAGGCAGGGTCGCCTGTTGAGTTCCACTAATGTTTCAGAGAAATTTAATGATTATAGCAAATACTCAACCTCCGATTCCAAGCCATTGGCAAGAAGACATATACCCAGCCCTAGGGGAGACAAACAGATGCTCAGAGTTGGGGGTTGGGACCATTAGTTGGAAAATTTTAGATGTAGAGGGATGCCCTCCTCTGAGAAGTAAAATACTGGGACTCAGAGCTAGTGGTAGTTCAATGGATAGAGCACAGGATTTGGAATCAAGAAAACCTGAGTTTAAATTTTTTCTTCTGACACTTAATAACTGTTTTTACTGTGGACAAGGGGCAACTAGATGAATCAGTGGATAGGGCATTGGGCCTGGAATCAGGAACACCTGAGTTCATATCTGGCCTCAGACACTTAACTAGCTGTGTGATCCTTGGAAAGTCACTTAACCCTGTTTGCCCCAGTTTCCTCATTTGTAAAATGAGCTGAAAAAGAAAATGGCAAGTTATTTGCCAAGGAAAGCCCCATGAATAGTATGAACAGGGTCACAAAGAGTGGGACATAATTGAACAACTGAACACCACCACCACCACTCTGGGCAAGTCAATTAGCTGTCTCAGTAAGTTTCCCCATTTGTGAAATAAGGATGTTAATAATAGCACCTAACTCCAGTAATTGGTAGGAGGACCAGATGAGATCACACATGTAAAGTGCTTTGCAAACCTTAAAGTACTATAAAATGCCAGCTATAATCTGGACTCAATGGACCTGGATTCAAATTCCAGCCCTTCTACTAGCCATTGTTATGATGATGGCAAGAAACATAACTACAGCTTTTTTTTCTCTAACTATAAAATGAGATGGTTGGACTAGATACTGTCTAAGATTGTTCCATCTTGAAATATGTGATTCTTTTCCATCCAAGTCAACAAATAGAACCATAAAATGTTAGAGCTAAAAAAAAAACCTTAGAAATCCTAAGTCCAACTCATTCACTGAAAGGTGTAATTGGAAACCCAATGGACTTAGAGCCAGCAGACATGGGTTAAAATCCTGACTTTACCACTCACTTGGAAATCTTGGCAGGTCATATGACATTATTGAATCATATTTTCCTGAATGCAAAATATCTGCCTAAATTGGATTGCTTTAAGAGTCAAATGAAATAATAGATGAGAAAGTGCTTTGTAAATAGAATGTTTTGCAAGGATAAGGGATTACTTGGATTTTGCAGTGAATAAGATCAGGGAAGTTAGGTGACTTCTTCAGAGTCATTCAGCGTATTTAGTGGCAGACTAGAAATGAGATCTCCAGACTCCCAGTCCAGCACATATTTTACTCCAGTATGCTGTCTTCCTAAATGGAGAGTATAGGGATGATGAATACAAATACAATTTTCAATTTTCCTATCAAAGACAGTATGAATGAATGAAAAAATATTTATTAAATGCTTATTTTTCTTCAAATGTGTGTGTGGGGGGAGTGTTAGGAATACTAGGACAAGACAGTATTGATCTCAAGGAGCTTACATTTTAATGGGGGGATATGATAAATAAATCCTATTCCAATTAATTCAATCCAATCGATATTTATTATGTGCTTTCTATGTACAAGATAAACACATTTTTAAAACTACATTGGGTTCAAAAAATCCACAACCAAGCCTTGTGATGGAAAATGTGATCCATCTTCAGAGAAAGACCCAATGGAGTCTGAATGCCGATTGAAGCATACTATTGTAGTTTTTGTAGTTTTTTCTCTTTATTCTTCTTTTGCAACATGACTAATATGGAAATGTTTTACATGATTGCATAATATATGATACAGAAATACATTAAAAATATAATTTTTACTTTATATATATCATATATCATTATATTAGGTAATTATACTATATATTTTATATATAAATATAATATACATAAACATATCAAATTGCTAACTGTTTTAGGGAGGGGAAAGGGGCAGGAGGAGAGGGAGAAAATTTAGAATTTAAGATTTTATATTTAAAAAGGACATTAAAATTGTCTTTACATGTAATTGGAAAAAATAAAATAGATCAGTTAAAAAAATACAACAAAGTTAACCCACAAGACACAATAATGAAATGTTGAACTTGATAACAAGACATTCCAGGGTCTCCAACAGCCTGTCCTACCCTGGACACATTTGTGCACTCTGAGAGCCTTGTGATCTCAGGAGCTTTTGCTCTCAACAGTAGTATGTCTTGGCAGATGTGCCATAGAGTTCAATAACTCATAAAAACACACACATTTTTCTATGAAAACAATGGCATATATCATATAAAGGAATGCAATACACATTAACAACTTGAGAGAATTTTTAGGCTAGAGACAAATATACCAACACACCAGAAAGCCTCTTTAGCTGTCACGATAATATTAACAATAATTGCACTAATTGATTTAGAGACAGAGGCCATTGAATTAGTTTTTGCCCTCGTTTTACCCATGACAATGAAGGCATGGAAAAGTTGAGTGATTTTCCCAGGTTCATACAACTAGTAAGTTCCTGAGGCATCATATGGACCCATGTCTTCCTAACTTCAAGTCCAGTGCTCTGTCTACTAAGCCATGTTGCCTCTCTATATGATATCTCATTTTTTTAATTGGACCTGTAATGTAATCAGTGTGGGGGACTCCTGGTGTTGAAATTCCCTACACTGACACAAGTCAACAACTAAAGAGTCATCTAAGGGCACTAAGAGGTTAATGCCTTGCCCAGGCATTATATGCCCAGTTTATATGCATTGGGACTTGAAACAAAGTCTTGCTGACTTTAGGACCATCCTGCTATCCACCATCCCATGACCTTATTAGACAAACCCATTTAAAATCTGCTGTCCTTCAGAAGACTCTTAATAATAATCATTTTTTTCAGAGATTCAAAAGTAATTTCCACACAGGAACCTCATGAAGTAAGTAATACAGGCATTTTCCCATTTTAAACATGGGAAAACTGAGAGTCAAGGACTTGCCCATAACATAGCTATTAAGTGACATTCGGTAACCTATTCAGCTTAATAAATACTCATTGCCTGCCTACCTGCCTGTTTTAATGTGCTTAAAATCACATGTTCTGAAGTCAAAGCTAGGACTTTGACTTTACTTAAGGAATTACCTCTAAATTAATCTCTTTTAATTGATAATAGAGCTATCGAGTTTGTAGGTTAGTGGGTTACTCTTCTCATTTCAAGGCATGGAATACTGTGATCTCCAAGAATGATGCTAATAGTGATCATTTCAGACACCTGATAGATTGTTAGGATACAGGAAAAAAGATCTTTTTGGTCAGGTTAGTTGTCCTTCAAACTACCCCTCAAGACAACCAAAGGCCATGGACTGAGTATTCACTCTGTTGGCCCTATTAAAACTTCTCAGACTCTGGATCTTTCTAGACCCTGGTCCAGATTACATTTTTAGAACTCCTTTTCCTCACTCAACTTCCTCAATCAGTGTGGCACACAGCCCATATTTCTCTTTACAGCTCCCCTTTTTCATGAGATGATCTCTTTATTGTGATTATATCACAGGAAGAGCCTCTAGTACTTGCTAATCTCTCCTTCAGAGCTAGGACTGGAGGCAGAGAAGGTAAGTTAGGCAAGGATATGCCTTTTGCTTAAGTCATTTTTCAGTCACATCCAACTTTTCATGATTCCTTTTCAGATTTTCTTGGCAAAGGTACTAACGTGATTTGCATTTCCTTTTCCAATTCATTTTTCAAATGAGAAAAATGAGGCAAACAGTGTTAAGTGACTTGCCCAGGCTCACACAGCTAGTAAATGCCTGAGGTTGGATTTGAACTTGGGAAAAAGAGTCTTCCTCACTCCAGGCCACTGTGCCATCTAGCTGCTCCTAGAATATGACAGAGTACATCTTTTAACAGTGGACATTATTTTGTTAATTTAAAAATTTTGTTGATATATTTTTGCCTTTATAGTTTTATCCACCTTCTTTCCTGTAGCCATCCTTTGTAATCAAGTTTTTTTTAACTTAAAAAAAGCAGCTCAGCAAAACTAACCAATACATTAGCCCAGTCTGACAGTACAGTTACCCCTTCCACATCACGATTTTCCCCATCACAATTTGGATATATCACAAATTGGCATAAAAAATTAAATGAGAATTTTGGGGAAGTTTTGCAGAACCCACAGATGACACATGAAGACCAGCAGATAACACAGAAACCATTTAATAACTCAGAAATGCATAAAATATGTATTTAGTATTGTATGACATCAATATATTTTATCTTTTAATACCATAATTCTGACTTCTCTCATGTGAAAGGAGAGCCAAAAAATTTTGCATGGATTTTCCAAGTCCCAGGGGCCCCATGTCCCTAACCCCTGTGATGTAGAAGGGATAACTATATGCATTATTGCGCATCCATAGGTCCTTACCTCTATGAAGAAAGGAGGTATACTTTCTCTCCTCTTTGTTCTCCTCACCCTGAAACATTCCTCTACTCTCCCCATCATGACCCTCTAATGCTTCTACCTAAGGTAACTTCTCTCCCTTATTTATCAGCCCCTTTTTTTGTGTCCTTCCCTGAGTCAGGAACTATCTTTCTTTTTCTACCTATATTTGTATTCTCAACACTTAGCATGGTACCCAGCACACAGTAAGTGTTTAATAAATGCTCATTATTTCTGTTTTCTCTGGTGCCCAGCTTGGTTATTTTAATTACACTGCCCTCAAATATTTGTTGTTATTTCTCTTTCCATTTACATTGTAGATTATTAAGCTTTCAATGGACATTTTAATGCTACCATAAACACAGGACACACTTGAAGATTTGTAGGTCTTTCAAGATCAGAGACTGGAACCCTGTCTTTCTAGAGCTACAGGTGTTTCTTTAAGAACGCAGGACTTTTTTAGGGTTAGGAAAAAGAGTTGTGCTGTGATTTCATCAGTATGGGGCACTTCTGATCAGTTAATCAATCAATCAGTATTTATTAAGCACCTACTATGTGTCAGGTATTGTGCTAAGCACTGGGGATACAAAAAGAGTCAAAAGTTAGTCCTTGCCCTCAAGGAGCTTACCATCTACCAAAGCAGATGCAAGACTTCTCCGGAACTTAGACTCTTAGAGAACTGTGAAAAAAAACACTAAAAAGTTGATGAGTAAGATAGGGAACACACAGGCACTATGTCAGATATGGAATTTGAACACAGGTCTTCTTGGGTCTACAGCCAGACCTTTATCCACTATACAACATCATGTCTCATAATTTTTTTAGACAAGATCAATGAGTCTAGTCTAGGCCTATATATTAACTCATATTATTAGTGTTACTTATGTGTAACCTGGATTTCTCAACCTTTCCGTCATCTCCCTTGCAAAGAAAGGCACCCAGCTTACAAAATCTCTTTTCTTCCATCCTAGCCCTTTCCAGAGGTTACTGTTCTCAATCTTTCTTCCTTTTCTGATTTCAGCTTCTTCCTTTCCCATACCCTACCTCCTGCCTTCTTCAAGGCAGGTTCTCTCTGTCTTTAGAGGGAACAAAGAAACAAGATGGCAGAGAGTCTGGTTCTACAGTCATAGGATTCACATTCAAATCCCAGTATGGCTAGTGACTACTTATAAGGTCTTAATCAAGTTATGTCTTCATCTGTAAAATGGAAGGGTTGGATTAGGAAAGCTCTAAGGTCCCTTCCATTCTCACACTTCCAAGCCTATAAAATTACTCAACTGAAACACTAGCACTCTAATGGGAGAGAAACGTGGATACAAACAGCACCTATACAAATAGACTATTGTGCGGGTCCAGTAAGATAAAGTCACAGAAAGTGACTTGCTAACTTTAAAGCAGTAAATAAATGTTAGATATTATTATTACTCTAATTCCCAGGATCCTTCATCCAGTCTACAGGTTCACAAAGTGGGTGATTCCATCCCCTGGGGGAGCTGGAACTATCCAAGGGAGTGGTAGCTACCTTAGGTGCAATTGAGAGGCACTGAATAAAAACAAGGGGGCCATAGAAGCATAAGAAGAGAAGAAAAGAGAAGAATATTTTGAAAAACCAAATACATGTTTCATCTGTTGTATAACAGAGTTAAAATCATAGTGATTACATTATTTTCCAAATAAACACACAAAATGCAAGTTATAACTAATCAGTGGTCAAGTCCTCTGACAGGTCTTAACAAGCAAGTACTGGCAAGCAAGCATGTCAGCCACTGTCAGGAAGTCCAGGATTCATTGGCAGGAATATGTGTGTGTGTGATGACTTGTTTGTAATATGATACTATACAATTACATAATGCAATATTATGTCATCAAAATTTCAGTGCAGGAAAAAACTCACAAGTTTACGGTAAATTATTAAATTAAAGATGCATCATTTTTTAAAATTATGTTTTTTGAAACAACATAAATTTCAAAAAGTAAATTTTCAAGGGGGTATTAAGTAATTTTTTTTAAAGAAGGTGGTGGGTCAAATAAGTTTGAACTACTGGGTACAATAGTTACTATTGTCCTTTCTATAGTATATTACCTTCAAATAATAAAATTGCATAAACAGGCATGGATGAATTTGATGTAAAATTGTTTTGGCATCATTGGAAAAATATACATATGAATCTACAAAGTGGTTCTTCAAAAAGTTGTCTTTAAGAACTTTATGAATCATGGTTCTTCTCCCTCAAAATGCTGCTGAGCCCCACTCTAGACTAGATA
>JAQQSK010006557.1:0-14378 GCA_028658325.1 Potorous gilbertii
CATTCTTGTTGAAAAGACCAGAGCTGAAAAGAAAATTTGACTTTCAAACACAAGAATGAGAAGAAGCATGAAAAAGTAAACAGCAAAGAGAAGTCATAAGGGACTTACCAAAGTTGAACTGTTTACATTCCTACATGGAAACACAATATTTGTAACTCTTGAAACTTTTCAGTATCTGGGTAGTTGGTGGGATTACACACACATACACACACACACACATACACACGTGCACACACACACAGAGACAGAGAGCACAGAGTGAATTGAATAGGATGGGGTAATATCTTTAAAAAATGAAGTTAAGCAGTGAGAGAGAAATGTATTGGGAGGAGAGAGGGAGAAATGGAATGGGGCAAATTATCTCTTATAGAGGAGGCAGGCAGGAAACTTATTAGTGGAGGGAAAAAGAAGGGAGTTGAAAGAAAAACCTGAAGTTTACTCTCATCACATTCAACTAAATGAAGGAATAAAATGCACACTGATTTTGGTATGAAAACCTATCTTACAATACAAGAAAGTGCAGGGGAAGGGGATGAGTAGGTTCAGGGGGATGATGGAAGGGAGGGCAGTGGGAGGAGGGAGCAATTTGAAATAAACACTCGGGGAGGGACAGGATCAAAAGAGAGAATAGAAACAATGGGGGGCAGGATAGGATGGAGGGAAATATAGTTAGTCTTACACAATACAGCTACTATGGAAGTCATTTGTAAAACTACACAGATATGGCCTATATTGAATTGCCTGCCTTCCCAAAGGAAATGGGTGAGGGGGAAGGGATGGGGAGATGTTGGAACTCAAAGTTTTAGGAACAATTGTTGAGTATTGTTCTTGCTACTAGGAAATAAGAAATATAGATAATGGGGAATAGAAAGTTATCTGGCCCAACAGGACAAAAGACAAGATTGGGACAAGGGAAGGGAAGGATAATAGAAGAGAGGGCAGATTGGTGATAGGGGAAATTAAAATGCTTGGTATATTGGGGTGAGGGGAGAGGACAAATAGGGAGAAAATTTGGAACCTAAATTTTGTGAAAATGAACGTAAAAAGTTAAATAAATAAATTTATTTAAAAAATAAAAAAATTAAATTAAATTTACAAAAAGTGGGAGAGAGAATTTTTTTTTATTAATTATAAAGTTAAATTAAAATTTTAAAATAAGGAGAGTAAACTCAGATTATGATGGGATAGCAGAGCTAAGTCACGTTAAGGTTATCTAAGCCAACTTCCCACCCTATGGCAAATGAATATTTAGCTTCCAATGACAAGGATTTCTCAATGCCTTTCAATGCATGCCCTTCCCTTATTGGATACATCTAATTTATCTTAGCAGTCTTTCTGTGTCTCTCTCTTCTCTCTCTCCGTCTCTCTGTTTATCTCTCTGTCTCTCTGTCTCTCTCTCTCTCTCTCTCTCTCTCTCTCTCTCTCTTTTTCTCTGTTTCTCTGTCTCTGTCCCTCTGCCTCTTTGCCTCTCTTTGTCTCTGTGTCTCTGTCTCTCTCTGCATTTCTATGTTTCTCTCTGTCTCTCTGTCTCTCCTTCTCTCCTTCTATGTGTGTGTGTGTCTCATCCTGACAACTTAACTCTTTGACTTTAGCTTCCAGGACTTGGTCCAGTCTACTATATCTCTTGTCGACTAATCAATAATTTGTCTTCAGGTGTTTCTATCCATACCATATTTCATTAAACTCTTTGACTCTAAAATCTAATTTATCTATTATAGAAGTCATTTAGAATAAGGGTTTATACAGTGTAGAAGAATTCACACTGTAGTAAAATGCATTTTCTCATTGGCATAGACATAGCATTGTAACCTTTCCTTTGGAAGTCACATTCAAATGTCTCATTCTCTCACTAGGTTATAATATGTCACAAATTTATCTTCTTGGGTGTCAGGTGAGCTACATTCAAATGTCACACTAGAACTTAGGCTGTTTTTTTATCATTTGGTCTAGACCATATCTACTTCCCTCAGACTCCTCTATAACTTACGGTTTGTCTACATGACATAAATACATTTGGTCAATCCAGTCATTTTATTGAGAAAAGCTGGCAAAACTACATTTGAGGGGCATTGCGTAAAGCAGAGTCAGTTGCTTGACTTCACATTGATTCATTTCTTTATTCATCAAAGAATCATTAATTTAACACTCACTCTCCTTGACAGACTCAGTGCTAGACACTGAGAGAAATATGAAGGCAAGTAAGAATTGTCTCATTTGTTCAAGACTAATTGTTTCCATTCCTGTTTTAGTTTCTTAATTTATATTGCAATTATTTGAGAAATGCTTTGCTGATTCAGCCTTCCCCAGAGATGTCATGCCTTGACTATTTTGTGCTTGTTTTCAGGGATGAATGGCTGGAATGTACCCTCAACAACAGTCCTTTACCAATCATGGCATTTTTGACAACTGGTCCAACTAATTAAATCACAGAATCATAAAATTTTGGAGCTGGAAGACTTGCTGTCATCTAGACCAGGGGCTACCACTAATCATTTCATTTTAAAAAATTTTTTATTGTGTATAAGAATGAAAATAAAAAAAATTCTTTTCTCTCAGGCTACATAAAAAACAGATGGCTCTTGGTCAGTAGTCCTGATCTGGCCCAATTCATTTCTCCCCTGCTCTACACATATCTTCCCATCAATAGCATCTACAAGAAACAGGAGCTCTAGCCTTCTCTATGCAATCACACATGTTGTAAAAATGTTTTGTGTTTAAATCAGAAGGGACTTGTACTTATAATCATAAAATTTGATTTACGAAGGACCCATCTCCTCTAAAACTATATGCAACAGTATTTCTTCGACCCAAGTGTGTGCTTCCAAAGTGAAGAAAAACTTGGCCACACTAGGCCAATCATATTTATGAACCCAGAGTTGTTCTCAGTGATCATGTAAATCAAGCCTAGATCCATCTGTGCCCATCATGATGTTTGCTAAAACATTTCACTTCAGGGTCCTTTAGATCTTTGAGGGAAAAAAGCAACTTAATAACCTGTACTATACCAGGATTAATCAAGAATGTTCTCCTTAATTATCACTGTATACCAGGTATTGGTACAAAGAAAAAAAATATGGAAAATTCTCTGTCGTCAAAGAGCTTCTATTCTCTCCACTGGCAGGGAGGTGATGAAGTAAAGTGCTGGACTTGGAGCCAGGAAATCCTGAGTTTGAATCCTGCCTCAGGCACTTAATCCTAGATATGCGACCCTAGACAAGGTCATCTCCCCTCTTGCATTCAGCTCTCTTTGTCCTATCTATAAAATGGGAACAAGAACAGCAACTAATTCGCAGGGTTTTTGTAAGGATTTAATGAAATAACATATGTAAAGCCCTTTTCAAACTTCATAGCACTATATAAACGCCAGCCATTATTGTTAATATTACTATAATTTTTACCATGACCATCAAATGGTGGAATATTGAGGAGAGTTAGACGGTCAGCATTGCCACTAGGGCCTGAATATTCCAAGTAATAACACATTTCTATTCTTCATAAGTGGCAGGACCGGCGTCTTTAGTCTCTATTAGTAACACAGATGAGCCATCACAAATTGGATAGGGAAGAATATTTCAATCATGTATAATAAATTGTGTACAGGCATATTATTTTAAACAACCGTTAGCTTTATAGATAATACAGTGCTTCATGTTTTAGATCCATGAATCATAAGGATTGACTTGGGTCTGGGCTCCTTGAGAATGTATAGCAAATTAAATCATAGGTAGGAACTGTTAAGTCTGTAATTTAGTGTTAAGCACACCACAGCTAAAAGTTGTACTGAGTCTTGCACTGACATTATCTTAACATCAAATCCACTGAGGAAGGTGGAACAACAGCTATCTTTGGGAATTCATCATTATGAGGGTTATCTAAATGCAATGACTTATATATTTCACTCCCAGGGAACGAATCAAAAAGTGTACCCAGAGAAAATAGTACAAAAAACAAAGAAATCAATTTTCTAAGACTAATTCAGTTCATATCAGAAGAGACAAAAAGAGCACAGAATATTGGAAAACTATATCCCTACTAGCTCATTGTGACTCCATTGACTACAGCATGCTGATATTGTACATTAGGTCTTCTTGGCAAAGCTACTAGAGATGTTTGCCATTTTCTTCTCCAATGGATTAAGGCAAATGGAGGTTAAATGACTTGCCCAGAAACAGTGAGTGTCTGAGGTCGGATTTGAACTCAGGTCTTCCCAACTCTAGGGCAAGCGCTCTATCCACTGAGTCATCTAGCTGTCTCCCTTTTTATTTTAGCCAATTATTATTCCAGCTAAGCTAAGTTCTGTTGTTTCTACTGTGATGAAAGAGTATAAGTGCTGTTAATGTTTTCTAAAATTTGTTACCGTAGGGCAAAGTCCTTATCATATCACTTAGGTCTTGTACTGAATGTAATGCTCAATAAAAATAACCAAAAATAAGATTGATTAAGATACATTGGAATGCTACTCTACTCTCCATGAGACACTGTACTGGGTCATAGGGAACAGAAAAGTATAAATCTGGCATGAAGAAATAAAATGTACTTGGGGAAATACAACGTACACATGTAATATACATATACACATAATATAGTTATATATATATATATATACTGAACATGCATAAATGTACTCATCATGTTTATATAAGCATAAATATATTCATGTCTAAGTACTCATATAATATATATATATATATGACAAAAATGAGGCATGATTAGTTATAAATGAATCAAAGTTTAAAAATCAACAATGTAAGACTTCAGAGCAAGGAGATTTCACTTCCAGTTGAACTGGTCAAGGGAGTATTAAATCAGCGATAAATTGAAATTTGGTTTATGTCTTGAGCAGGGGTCAAGTTTAGATTGAGGATGATAAAGACCATAGAGAGAAAAGCATAAACATGGAGAGTGAGAGAATGGAGATATACTCACAGCACAATTAAATTTTTAACTATCTGTGATTTAACTTAGTATGCCTCAATTTGGCTTTAAGTAAAAATGAAATGAACTATCTTATTCTTATTATTCATTTAGGATCGTGGTTCTTAAAGTATATAGAGACCCCCGGAGGTCTATGAGACCCTTCAGGGGATCTGCAAGATCAAAACAATTTTCAAAATAATACTAAGACACTGTAACTTCAAGTATAAGAAATGTTCATAGCTTTATCCAAATAAATGAAAACTCTTGAGATGGGGTTCTCAATAATTTTTATCAGTATTTAGGGGTCTTGAGATAAAAAAAATTTGAAAACTACTTAGAAAAATAATCCAAATAACTTGTGGTGATTCCTTAATGAGAGTGGTACAATTTGAAAAAAAATATATATATATACACATATGTACAATATATATGTACAATAATATATATGTGTGTGTATAGATATATGTGTGTATTATATATGTATATGTGGATATACCCACATATACATACATATATATATATTTACTTACGTGTGTGTGTGTATGTGTGTCTGTGTGTGTATCTTTTCAGTGAAAAGTCCAGCCAACTTTCCTGATTTCATTTTTGAAAGCACCAGTATCACTTCCCATCATCAGACTCATCACCAGGTTGACCTTATTGATGATTTTTTCAGCTTAAACATAAACTATCCACTAGGAGACTGAAGGATTTTGATCTGTATTGGTGAAGGCATAAAATTATAGATCATTTAATTATTGAAATGTCACTTCTTCAATTACAGACAGAATTGACATAGTCTAAGTGAAGCAATATTCACCTATAAAAATCCAGGCAGGTCTGTTCTGTCTTGCATCTGTTTTATTATCTCTTTTCCTGTTTCATCTATAAATGTTATCATTATAACATGGCTAGATCTCATACCAAGCTTTCAGCAAACTGATATTATAATCAAATCAAAGCTCGTCTTGTAGGATTCTTCTTCTGGTATTTTGTAAATGAACTTGTTCTGCAGTTTGATCAAACTTCTCTGAGAAATAGTGATATACAGAATCAGTCTCTATTTTTATCCATTTTCCAGGTTTTATTTTAGTATTATTGAATGAAATTATTGGGAGTGCCGTAATCTCACAGTGTCTTCTTTTCTTTACCCTTTTATGGAATTTGATGTTTATCTGGAGGAATGCTCTAATGAGGCAGTCACCTGAGTGAATGAGGACAGATGACTTTAAAACAACTGAAACTATATGCCTATAACTAGAATTTTCTTATATAGTCAGGCTGGAAAGCATGTTTCTTGAGAGCAGAGACTGTCTCCTTTTTTATTTCTGTATCCACAGTGTTCTGTTCATACTAGATGCTTCATAAATATTTGTGAATTTATTGCTAACTTTAAAATATTTTCAGAATGAAATATATTTATACATATGCATATATATGTGTATATATAAATATATTATATAGCATTGAACTTGTATATGAAAGAAATGATTATTTCTCTTTTACATTAATGACCAATTATTGAATAAGGACTAAGGTTTTCCCCCTTCTAGTTCCTCATACCCTATAGGCTACTGGGGCAGCCTTTGAAAGACCAAGCTGATAAAGATCCAAAAATCTTGGACATATGCACTCCACTGGGAAAGTTTAGATCTGAAGGAAAGGTAAAGAAATTTTTAGTTTAGATCAACTGGTGGACTCCCATCATTGTGTTTTAGTGAGACAGGTCTGGGAACAAGTGTATTCTCCCCTTTGCCTAGATTATTTTAAATGAGGTGATATGGTTTTATATAAACACACACACACACACACACACACATATAAGTCTCTTTGACCATGATTGAGTGATCAGAATCCCTGAGTAATCAATCCTCCAGGCTCTCACTAGAATAAATCCATCTCTTATTATGTAGTCATTCTCTTATTACTTGTTAACCAATCAACATTCATTTCTGTCCTCAGAAACACCCAATCTTCCAAGGGCATATAAGTATTGAGTGGGATCCATGAGAGATCTTAATCATTTGATAGTACCACTGAACCCTCTTATTAACTATCTGATAACATAATTAATAAAATGATTAGTTACCCAGAAATTATATCTCTTGAAATTTTTATCTATCTCTGTGTATGTATCTATATATAAGATACACTGTGTTAGATGCTAGGGATACAAAGATAAAACATGAAGTAGTCCCTACACTTAATGAGGTAATGATGCTTTCATCTATTACAAACTTAATGTATACTCCCTCACTTTACCTACCTCAGGGAACTACAATTTCCTTATTTGGAAACTGAAAGATAGAACTACCAGCTTATATCCTAAAGCTCCAGGCCAGCACTGTTCAATTTTCCATAGTTATAGATTTAATCCTACTAGAATTAATCTAACATCTATACAGGTGAGTAAATACAAGTGGGTTAAGAAGGGTTCCTAGTATGATAATGTTGAGAAATGCCATTTACAAGGAAGAAGTTATTAAATCAGGTCTTCATAATAACAAATCACATTTGTAAAGTGCATTGCAGGTCACAAAAAGCTTTCCTAACTATAATGCTTTGTCTTAGATAATAACATTATTATACACACTCCACTGCGGAGAAAAATTAGATTTAGTGGGGCTACCTATGTGTCTATAAGTATGTTATGGTAACGGATATGACTGAAACATTTATATCCAAGTGTCATCAAGACCCCATGTAAGGACTGTGGTTAATTGAAAATCACAGAATTTTTGGTCACATCTTACCCTGCCACTTGCACAAACAGTGAAACTTTAAGGGATGTGGGAGAATCCTGAGGTATCCCTTGAATTCATTGCTTGCCTGGGTTGGGTGCTGCTTCAGAAATTCCCATAGACAGACTAATAGAAAAGACTGACTCTAGTTCTCATGTAAATAACACAGCTGTAACGATTTAGGATCTTCAAAACCAAAAGATTTATTTATACAATCTTATTTTGCATGGCAAATATTAGATATGGGTATGCTGGTACAATATTTACAGATCTCCAAGTCTTCTTTTGAAAGGATGAAATGGAAATAGATTAGAACAATATGGGACCTTCATTAAGTGCAACTCATGTGCTAGGTTTTATGTGTGTTTGTTTTAATTTGCTCTCTGCCATCATTGCATTTTCCCTCAATGATAAATAGCATTCAGTCATTAGTTAATAATTATCTCTTCAGTGAGGAGGGTGGTAAATAATTTTTTTTTATTATTTTTTTTAAGTTAGCACAACTGGTTCAGAATTTCACATCAGGCATCAACCTGGGCACATTTGTCTCCTCCATAGCTATTTCTCTATTCATCCCAAACCTCATCTGAACAGATAATAAAGCACTTCATGAACAGATGTGCCACTTATTCATCTAGTTCTGTAATGATAATGAAGAAAATTTAATCTGGAGTGTCTATGGAAGATGATCTAAAAGCCAGATTGATATGAATAATAAAAACTCCATTGAAATTTCAAGCCCCACATGAAAAGGAGATCATTAAGTACTTGACAATGCTGCCTTTGATATAGTCCAATAGTGGATAAAAACAACCACCTCTTGGGTGCTGGACTCCACATGGAGCTATGCTTCCTACAGATGTAAATGTTCTAAATTGCTTTTACTTTAAAGGAGCATAAAGGAAAAATTCTCTTACAGCTGGAAGCAACATCTGACATTGCAAAACGTTGCAAATGTGTTAGAAAGGATGGAGAGTTCAGATACATTCAAGGTGAGCAAGGGGAAAAAACAACCCTGTGTAGCTTAACATTTGTAGAAGAAATAAACAAATTGAGAGTAACACAGAAAATGGTATAAAAGGATCTCTTGGGGGTTAACAATTAGCTTAAAATCTGCTATACTTTTGAACTTAGTTTTATACCCACCCATTAGTTGCTCCCAACATAACAAGCAGACGGTCTCTGTGGCCAGGAGGCAGTTGTATATTTTCTGAGAAGTAGCAAGTATAATTTTGTTGGATGGATTAGGTGACTTTCATGACTCCAACCTATCTTAGTATCTTTTACAAAAGTTTAGGAACTCAAGGACTGATGCTCTCATCTGTTACAGACTTAATGTATACTCCCTCACATCTACCTGAGGGAGCTACAATTTCCTTATTTGGAAACTGAAAGAGAGAACTACCAGCTTATATCCTAAAGCTCAGGGCCAGTATTGTCCAATTTTACATAGTTATAGATTCTTGTTCATTATTGTCTTATGGAGGTTGGAATAATCTGTGAATTAAGTGAGACCAGATAATATATGTAAAATGCTTTGGAAATCATAAAACTCTAGATAAATGTTATTATTTATATACTTCTTTATTACTGATAGTGGTGTACAAAAATGTGTTTTTTTACTTTTATATAATGTTATAATACTTGAAATAAATAGATATAGATACTGTCTGTATTTATGTAGACTTCAGTTTTTCCATGTCTCAGAGTATGATGCTTCCATTAATTGTCACGGACAAATGTGGGAATTTGTTTCCCTGGAGTGTGAACTCTTACTGTGAGGCTATTGTTTTGTTTTTTAACAGTTTCATTGTGAGGAAGGGTTAGGAGGCGAGTGGGAAGGAGAGGAAATAAATACTCATATAAGCTATTTCAAATAATTTTAAAACTGCACAGAAGAGAAAAGAAAGTAGTTCAGAGGAAAGCAAAATTAGGACAGCTTTGAAAGTAAAATGTTGAATTTATTGTGTAACTTTAAAAAAAAAGAAACCTGTGCTTAATAGAGATACATGACTATACTTACTCTCTCTCTCTCTCTCTCTCTCTCTCTCTCTTTCTCTCTCTCTCTCCTGCTCTCTGTATCTGTTTCTGTCTCTCCATGTGTTCAAATTCAGAAATTTTTTTAAAAAAATTTAAAAATGAATTACCACAGTTAAAAAAAACCCTATAACCTTATGGACATTTCTCTGGAGATGAACATCTCCAAACTTAATTCATCTAGTTCAAGGTAACTGTCAAAGAGTCCATTTCCAGCCCACACTTAACCTCTTTCTTATCTTTCTAGCTTGGTAGAAGCTAGTACTTTCTAAAGCTAGTGCCTTTCAGGTACAGGTTTTGAGAATCCAGTGTCACTTCAATGTACAATTTTGTAGTAGGTCTTTAGTGCAGATTATTTAAAAATCAATGAAAAATACTTTGAGGGAAGAGCAAACAATTATTTTCAAAAGTTCACACGGGCATAACTCTAAATGATAATTCTAGCTTGTGATCCAAGTCTCAAGCAGGCCATGGGAATTGGCAAGAGGGGAGTGAAAAGAATGAGCCTGGCATCAAATATGTAACCAATAATATGTAAGGTTGAAGTACATTAGAAATAGAGGTTATAGGACTTGAGGAGGCTGATGAAATAAAAGATCAGAGTATTTGCAAAAGTTGGGGTGGAGAAAAAAATGTGAACCCATTAGATGCCACAGGATCTGGGTTGGTTAGAGCTAGCATTAAAGGAGGAGAAATGGTTGATGAGTGATGGTGGCAGAATATGAAAGTGGAAGTAAAGAATGAAGTGTGTGAAAACTCCTGACCCTGTGTGTCAGGGAGTTTCACAGAAGCAGCCAGCCTTAGAGAAAGTGCCAAGAGATGTGGTGCTGTCTTTAGGAGAAAGCTAGATTTCAGTGAGTGCCAAACAATATCTAGGAGGTTAAAGGAAGAGTTCTAGGATCATTGATTTAGAGCTGTTGGGGTCTTGGAGGATATCTAGTCTAATAATCCTCTTTTATGTCTCAAGAATATGTCTCAAGACCTGAATGATGAAATTACTTCCCTATGGTCACACAAGTTTAGTCAGTGTCATATGAAGAATTAGTATTTGGATCCTCTAATTAAATAGAGCTATCAAACCACTGCAGTGCAATGAAAGAAGATTCTCAAAAAGTACAATGGAAACTGAAGGGAGCAAGGGATTGGGGAAGACTAGGAGTGAGTTTCCAATGGAGTTGGTGATAGGGAGAATTGCACTGTATTGGCCAGTGAGGACAGAGGTGGATGCCCTTTAAAGATAATCCAGAATAAAAAAGTTTATGAAGAATTTGCATCATAGTAAATGTTTCATTTTTAGGGGTTTTGATGATTATTAGGCTATAGAAAGAGCTGCTAATCCTCTAAATGCTCATAGTACTGTGTATATATGTAGGGGTGTGGTGAGGCTCAAATGTGTTCATGCAAAGCACTTTGAAAACCTTTAAGTGCTATCTAAATGTAAGCTGTTACTATTGTCATTGCCCTAAAGTCAACATGCCCCCAGTTTGGTGATGACTTCATTGAGCTTTCTACTGCAGTCTTACTGAGCTCAAATACTTTCACAAAGCAATTCAAGGGTGTGCTAGAAAAGGTTTAACAACAAAGCTGGGGGGGTGGGGGTGGGGGGAAGTGTATGCACAAACACCTTAAAATTCAATCCACGTTACTAACTGTTTCACAGATAACACACAGGAGGCACTGGAGTTCTCCATCTCCAGCCTCTAACATGTTCTTGATCTGGTCAGATAGGCAGACAGCTTCAGACAGGTTAATAAACAGCTTTATTTTAATCTAGTTTTCTCAAATGGTTGTTGGAGAACCAGCTCCTATAGCATTTGCTAATCACCCTTCTAGAAGGGATCAATGAGAAGTGGAGGGTAATTCCCCTTATGTCTTAATGGGTTCAATCAAGACAAGCACACTTGTGCACTCCACTAAATCCCCTCAGTCCTCAATGGAGGCCAGTTGAGGCATGCACAGATTCCCCGATGGGTTCCCCATGGTTTCCCCTCCTCATTGACCAGAGCCCACTTACTTTATAGAGCTACAGACAAAGAGGACATCTTGCCAATATTAAGCCCACATGTTAACTTAAGCAATATAGGCATTCTGTGCAAGTGTTATAAATATTACATTATGTCACCCCTTATCTCACGGCACAGCCTCAGTAGAACTGTCTGTCACTATGATTTGAAGAACTACTATGTAGACTCCTTGAGGCTATTCTGGGAGTTATCTAACACCTGTAAACTAGACATTTCCATGACCATGGATCCTGAAAAACTAACTCTAAGGATAACCAAATCCACCTTACATAGATTAACATTCTCTTAAGTTTAGAAATCAACAAAACAATAAATCAAGTCACAATTTGTAGAAAATGTCAATTTCTGGGGTTCAAATGCTCCCACCAACAATTTAAGCTTTGGCACTTACAGGCTCTTTAGAGTTGACTCCAGCACACCCTTGTTTATACTGCATCAATGCACTTATATTCTACTTTTTATTGTCATTTGCATGAATCTGTCTTCTATTAAATTACAAGCTCTTAAAGGCAGGGAACATTTCTAATTTATATTTGTAACCTCCTCTGCAGCTTAGTATATAGTACTTAACTTTGGCAACTTGTTGGATTTATGATTTAATCAGGGTGATTGATTTCAAACTCCTGGGGAGTAGAGAGTATTACATTTTTGTTTTTGTGTACTTAGTTCTTAGCAAATATCCTATCACATAGTCAGAGTTTAATAAATGTCTGTTGATTACAAATGTTCCCTCTACTAATGTAAATAATAGCTTTTCCATACATTCTCATCTTGTGCAGTTCTCAGTGCCTTCACTTCCCTTGAGAGCTTTAGAATAATAAACCTAGAAATGCAGACGACCTCTGAGGCATATGGGTCAACTCAGTTATTTTAAAGATGAGGAAACTGAGGCCCAGTAAGTTTAAGTGAACTGTATAAAGTCACAAAGGTTAGGATCATAGTTAGGCTTTGTACTTAAGTCCTCTAACTGTTCTGTGTTCATGTCCCTGTATACCCTTCCACATTTTCTTTTAGTATTTCAGAAATCACAGTATTTAAAGTTGGAACAAACCTCAGAGATGATCTGACCCAATTCATCATTTTAAAAATGGAGGAAATTGAGGAAACTAGAGAGTTTCATTAATTTACTCAAAACCACACCAACTCTAATTCACCCTCTACTTAGGTACAAAAATTAATTTTCCAAAATAGGAGTTGGACCACATTACTCCTCTATCAACTCTAGTGGTTTTGTATTGCCTCTAGGAGTTGATATAAATACCTTTGGTTGGTAATTTAAAAGCCCTTCACAACCTGACTCAACTTACCTTCTAGTTTCATTGTTCATTATTCACATTCCCACAATGTACCAGTCGGTCAAACTGGACTCTTATCTGTTCTCACAAGACACTCCATCTCCCATTTCTATTCCTTTTTTTAATTTTTTTTAATTTTTTTACTTAATTTATTTAACTTTTTACATTCATTTTCACAAAATTTTCTCCCCATTTGTCCCCTCCCTCCACCCCAGTACGCTGAACATTCTTATTTCCCCTATCACCAATCTACCCTCTCATCTATCATCCCTCCCTTCTCTTGTCCCCAACTTCTCTTTTGTCCTGTAGGGCCAGATAGTTTTCTACTCCCCATTACCTGTATTTCTTATTTCCTAGTAGCAAGAACAATACTCAACAGTTATTCCTAAAACTTTGAGTTCCAACTTCTCCCCATCCCTCCCTCCCCACCCATTCCCTTTGGGAAGGCAGGCAATTCAATATAGGCCATATCTGTGTAGTTTTGCAAATGACTTCCATAGTAGTCGTCTTGTGTAAGACTAACTGTATTTCCCTCCCTCCTATTCTACCCCTCATTGTTTCTCTTTTCTCTTTTGATCCTGTCCCTCCCCGAGTGTTGACTTCAAATTGCTCCCTCCTCCCATTACCCTCCCTTCCATCATCCCCCCCATCCTGCTTATCTCCTTCTCCCCCACTTTCCTATATTATAAGATAGGTTTTCATACCAAAATGAGTGTGCATTTTATTTCTTCCTTTAGTCGAATGTGATGAGAGTAAACTTCATGTGTTTTTTCTCAGCTCTCCTCTTTTTCCCTCCACTAAAGAGTCTCCTGCTTGCCTCTTCTATGAGAGATAATTTGCCCCATTCCGTTTCTCCCTCTCAACTCCCAATACATTTCTCTCTCACCATTTACCTAGATTTCTTTTAAGATCTGATCCCATCCTATTCAATTCACTCTGTGCTCTCTGTCTCTATGTGTGTGTGCATGTGTGTATGTGTGTGTGTGCGTGCACGCATGTACACGTGTGTTTATGGACGTGTGTGTATGTGTGTGTGTAATCACATCAACTACCCAGACACTGAAAAATTTCAAGAGTTACAAATATTGTTTTTTCATACAGGAATGTAAACAGTTCAACTTTGGTAAGTCCCTTATGACTTCTCTTTGCTGTTTACTTTTTCATGCTTCTTCTCATTCTTGTGTTTGAAAGTCAAATTTTCTTTTCAGCTCTGGTCTTTTCATCAAGAATGCTTGAAAATTCTCAATGTCATTGAAAGACCATATTTTCCCCTGAAGTATTATACTCAGTTTTGCTGGGTAGGTGATTCTTGGTTTTAGACCTAGTTCCTTTGATTTCTGGAATATCCTATTCCATGCCCTTCGATC
>JAQQSK010006558.1:0-14377 GCA_028658325.1 Potorous gilbertii
CACACATATGCAGAGGCAGCCAGGAATATTTGATAGAAAAAAAAAGAGAACAAAGAAAAAAGAAAAAGCCTTGTTTTAAGGGGCTACAGAGATTTGATCTGCTACAATCCTCATAATTCTTTCCCTGTAGTTTATTTTCCTTTACCAAAGAGACATTTTCAGCGTCTAAAGCCATGAATCCATTTTGTGAAGGTAGCATACCTTGTCTGCTGAGGTTGTCATTGATATGGTGCTAAACCAAATGATTTCTACCCTGTGTTACTCCAGTTTATTTCACATAAAAAGAATATGAGGAATATTCTATGAGCCAGAGCTCTTACTCCCAAACAACTCTGTTCAATTTTATTACATACTTAGGGTTTCATTGCAGAAAACTAATAGGATAGGCAATAAGATCCGTTTCTCATACTATAATATGCATTTTTGAGGCACTGCATCTTATCAGATTCACTTATTGATTAGTAGTTTTGCTATCCATTTATGTAGACTACAAAGCAACTCTGTAAAGGAAAAAAAATCCATACTAACTTCTATACAAAACAGTTTTGTTTTTTAAAATCAATTTCCAACAATGCAACACTACGGTAGCGCCTTGATAAGAATGAACTTGTTTTGGACCCTCTCAAAAAGAATTGCCTTTTGTAACCATTTTTATATAAAATTCCCTTTAAAACACTACTTTTCATGAATTTTCAGCTCAACCTAGCCATCGGGAAGGAGCAAAAATTGTTTTTTCATGGCCTTCTTCCAAAAAAAAAATCCAAATTAAGACTCTGTCAGGCAGAACCTCTGAGGCTTTCATCCAATCAAAAACACTTAGCGTTCAGGTCTTCAGCCAAGATAATTCCTACTATATCTCTGAAAATGAGCATCTTCAGCTTCTGTCAGCTCACTAGGAAAATAGTACAGGGATCAAGGTACTGAAAAAGAGAAGAAGGTCCTGCTGTGTCCCTGCTGGAATGTCTGCAGACCTGGCAGCTTCACTGACCACAGCACATGGAGCAATTGTCAGAAACAAGTTCTAGTTTGGGTCTCTGTATTCTTGTCCCAGTTAATATGATACTAAGAATGTGGTGGTGGTGAGAAGATAGATAATGGGAGGGGGCAGGAATCACAGAACATAAGAATAGCAGGGATGTAGGGAAGAATTCAGAACCAAGTTCAGGGCTATTTGTGCTGTATAAGAAAATAAATTTACAGACAGGATTGTTAGGGTCTCCAGAAACATGCAGGAAACACATATAATCTCAACAAGCTACCCTGGATCTTCTGAATAGCAAGTAGGGCAGATTGGAAGCACTATCTCTAGTCAAAGAAGCTGGATTAAAATCCCATTTCTGATAACACATTAGCTATGTAACCATGGAAAATAGATAACCTTGCCATCCTTCAGTTTCCTCATTTGTAAAATAAAGGGGTTGGATTATAAGTCCCTTCCAGTAGCAGATCTAGGATCCTATAAATCACACACAGGAGTCCTTAGGCAGCAGAAGAAAAGCCTGGTTCCTTTTCTTCATAATCTTACTCCATCAGTTTCCAAATTTGTTCCATTTTACTTTTTGCACTCTACAATTTCCCCAAATTGGCCTACTTGTCATTCCTCATATGTAACGTTTTATCACTGGCCTTTCCACCTTTGCACAGGCTGTCCATCCCCATTGACCAGAACAGACTCCATCTTTACCTTTCCTTCAAGGCTCTACACAAAGACTGCCCTGCTAATGGATCTCCCCGAAATTAACTTGCATTTACTATTAATGTATTTTGTGTGTACTTATTTGCATGTATGTCATTTCTCCCCAAATAACATAAGCCCTTGCAAACAGGGGCATTCATTTTGTTCTTATACTCCCAGCACCTAGGAGAGTGCCTAAAACATAAAAAGCACTTAACAAATGTTTACTGATGGACTGATTCTCATTTCTTTGCATACCCCCTTTGCAGTGAACTCTTAATTCTGTGATTTTCCAGTTTCACCACCAGTTCCCTTTTGAATGTACCACCACACCATTTTCTGTCCCCAAATATTGACTGGTTTTACAAAACACAGAATTTTATATTTTTTTATATTTGTTTTAATTTTACATTTGCATAATTCAATTTTTACAACAACCAATAATGTGAATGTTATCAAATCTCTTTTTTTAGGTGAGGAGCATGAGGTTTATAGAGGATAAAGTATTTGCCAAAGGATACACACATTACTGGTACTTGTGGCTCATCCTGATAAGGACAAAAACGCAGATCACTGGATCTCTCCCTACATTTACCCTAACCTTGACGTGGAAGACCAAATTCTAGCTTAGAGAAGCAGAAGTCATTAAACATTCTCAATCTAGTGTTTTGTTTGAAATTAAATGTAAACTTTTATAAAGCAGGAAAACACATTTTCCTTCACACATCAAAAGGTGTCAGCTCTCAAGCCTGCTATCCAATGTATAAGTCCAGACAAATTCCTAGTCCCCATTCTCTTAAAACTCCAAGTATTTGTCCACTGTTGCTTTTCCAGCAAGAAATGAATGTCTGGTATTTTGAACTCATTTTTTTTTCATTAAGCCTTTCTTCCTGCTCTAGGCATCCTGATACTATTTTGAGTGGAAATTATCTTCCATTAAATGCTAACCAAACAATAATTTGGGTCAATATTTTCCAAATGTGGAAGAATGAAGAAATAAAAATAAATTTCTTAGGAAAGGAAAAGTAAACAATTAGCTGTCAAAAAGGTAAATCAAGCTGTCTACACAAATGACAGTAAAACAGTGAAATGTTATATATTCCCTACAGCACACGTGCTTTGTTTTTAAAACTGGTGGGATGTTTGCTCAAGAAAAAAATTACACTGAAAATCATTTTTTGTGTATTTAGCACCTCCATTCAAGCATCAGTAGCTGGAGAGGGGATGTTATTTCTGTGACTCAATCAGGTGTTAGAGTCACTGCAATTACTCATGAAGTAAGGAACAGATGTGGACAAAAAGTGCTTATGATTTTCTCAGCAAACTAGCTATATCACCAGTGGGGAAATTAAGATCTATTTACACTAGTTTATACCCTTTCCATCCAACACCATTCATTTCTAGGTCACTCACCCTCACCTAGATATAGCTAACCAAACATGATTAAAAAGACTGGAAAAGGACTTTGAATAGTTCCAAAAAAAAGGAGAAAAACATAGCTTTGACATCTTGTCTCATAAAGAGTAATATTTAGCCATTGTCTGTTAAGGGGAGAGCCAGATTGTAAAAGTAAACCAGTCACCTTGGTTCAATATGGACTAAAGATTCATTGACCACAAAGTATTGGCAAATGTATCATCAGCACAGCAGATCACACCAAATGGCCCTGCAGTGACAATGGCTCAGACTCAACATTATGTTTAGTGTGAAATATCAAGTGAGGTATAGAAAAACTCACACCCAAAAATATGCTGCCTAGGATCCTCTGTGCTATCTCAAAAGAGGTTACAACTAAACTGGGCTAAACACTGTTCCACTAAAATTAATTTTAAAACAAAGCAAGCCCGATAGTCTATCAGGAGAGATAAACATCATTCATCAACTGATCTTTAAATTATTTTTTTCATGGTCAAAAATATTTATGGCATTTCCTCGGTTTAAAGTAATTCTTAGAAATGATATGAGTAGTTAACGAAGCCAGTGAGTACTTATCACTTATTTCAGGGCAGTTTGTTCTAGCACCTACAGTTGATATATTTTTCTGCTCATTCTCTTTCTTGAATATACTCTCATCAAATGAATTGTTAAGAAGAAAATATAAGGGGTGGTAAAATTAATTGGAAAGAGTCATGGATTTCCAGTCAAAAAGCCTAAGATCATAATATGATCCACCAATTTTTATGAATCCTGTACAAACCCTGTTCTGAGATCTAATACAGCTAATGATAGTAAGAGCAACCAACAAAGAGGAGAGATTACAGTTAAAAAGAGAAGTACAGATACCAAAACATCATCACTATGCAAGGCCTTGATCTAATCACACCCCACCCATCTATTTCAAGAGCAAAATATTCAAGGGAAATGAAGAAATATACAAGTGGAAAAGGTAAAATACTCCTTAAATAGCATTTTTCCTGCTCTTTATCATTATTTTTAGTATTTGACACAATAGTTGTGAAACATATACTTCATTGTTACAAAAAAAAATTAAAACAATTAAGAGAAACCAAAGCAGTAGTAGCAAAGTGAAAATTCTTACTAAAGGAAATATAGTGGATAGAAAGTTATCCTCAAATTCAGGAAAAACTGTGTTCAAGTCTCATCTTGGATGGCTATGCCACCCTAGGCTAGTCACTTAAACACTCAGTGCTCAAGGTAATTCTCTAGAACCTTAAATTGCAGAAAAGATATTGATTGGTATTGGCAGAGGGAGATTCTTCACTATATCAATGAAATCACAAGTCTAATACCTCACCTATCCTAAAGGAAGGCACGTAAGAAAGAATAAATGACCTAAGTTTTCTATTTATTTATGTCATGTTTAACCTATTCCCCAGATTTCATAATATATTAAACTTGACTCTACACTTTTCCTCACATCATATATCCAGTCAGTTGCCAAATGTTTGCCATTTTTTCTTCTACAATATTTCTCATGACTGACCCTTTCTCTCTAAGCATAAGCCTAATTACTTCTCACCTGAAACAACCATTGTAATGGCCTTCTACCTTGGTATCCCTGACTCTGGCCTCTCCTTACCTGGCTGTCAAAATGATTTTCCTTAAGCATAGCTCTGATAATGTCACTCCAAGAGTCCCTTAGCATCTTTAGAATAAAACCTTCTGACTTAAAAATCTTTCTAAATTTTCCTCAATCTGTTTCTCCTGCAGTATTAAATATTACACTCATTATTCCAAATAAATTAGCCTCTTTTTCCCTCAGAGCACAATTTGTCCTACCTCTGTGCCTTTGCCTTGGTGATTGCCAATTCCTATAATATACTCCCTCTTGACCGCTTTCTCATAGAATCCCACACTTCCTTCAAGAAATAGTTCATGTATCATGTTCTATACAAAGCCTTTCCTGATTCCTTCCTCATCCTCTACAAATAGTTCTAACTTCTTTAATTAACTTGTATTTATGACTTTGTATTTATTCTCTATGTATCTAAATATGCACACGTTTATCTCTCCTGATGGACTCTAACCTCCTAAAATTTGCTTCATTTTTCAATTGTTGTATAACCAGTGCACAGAGTAGGAGATAAGTAAGTGTTCATTGATTACTTTTTTTAAAGACATACCGGGGAAAAAAAAACTACAATGTGAATGGAAATCAATGCACGTAACCAGAAACTAGAAATGAATTGCCCAGCTTATTAGTGACAAAGGGAAATTGGATAATATGAAAAAGCATTACACTTGGGGCCAGGTAATAACAATGCTCTTGTTTATAACCACACAATCCTTTTAGAAATTTTAAAGCAGGAAAGAAGCCAGATTTTTTGGTGTTATTTGTTGTTGATGTCACCGTTGTTGTTTGGGGGAGAAGGGAGTTGTGCATGTGTGTAAACTAACAATAGGACAACCAAAGGAATCTTCTGGAACTCTTAGTTTCCAGTCCTACAGTTACTACCAATTAGTTATGTGACTTCAACCAAATCATTTGAACTACTTGACCTCAGGATGCTCATCTATAAAATTACTTTAGATTAGATAAACTCTATCATCCCTTCAATGCTAACACTATGTAAATCTATCAAAAGTCTTCAGATATAGAATTCAGAACTGCCTTCACTAATTTAAGATAATTCACCTCTGTAACTTCCAAGATCCTTTTAAAAAGAAAAAACCCCTCAAAATTCTATTTAATTTCTAGTACTTACCTCACCCCACCCCAATGATCCTACAAAGCTAGAAGAAGAAATTTGGAAGTCCTAACAATCGAGGAAGACTCCACAACTACAGTTAAGAGAAATAAGGCAACTTTTAAGATTAATGAAGAGCCAGAGAGTTAACTGTTAAGGGTTATGTTATCAGACAATTATATAGAATGCTATATTAATAAACTAATTATTATTAATTACTAACCAATAACACCTCAGTGAAATAGAAAACTGTTGATTTTGAAATAAATGAAAAAAATTGAAAAATGTAAGTTAAAGTCACTTGTCTAAGCCAATCCAAAAGATTTGGTAAAAATCTGGAATCCTTAACACCTCTGTTGCCTCAATTCTCTGTAGCAACTGTAAAACTAAAAATGAATGAAACTGGTTTTGGTTTTTTTGGCTTTGGGGTGGGGGGAGATATGGTGGCTATTTTGTGACAAGCAGAAGCAGCCAAGATTCTTTTAAATGACTCTAGCAGTCAGTTAAAGAGTGCCAAAGTTTCACAGATGAGAAATTAAAGATTTTTTAAAAACATTAAAATGAAATTAAGCCTTTCATATAAGAAAAATGTGAAGATTATGAAACATTTTAAATACATCTAAAACGCCTAATTGAATATCCTTAATAAATTCAAGATACTATACAAAACTGTTTATCACCCAAGAAAAAAATAAGCTACCAAATAAACTGCTGCTACTAATGTTACAGAGATGATTTTGGTGACATCCATGGCATAAAGAAGTATAACACCAGAATTATGAATTATGTTAATTTTCTTTACAACTATTCCTTGCCTACAGCTTGATTTATCCTTATATTAAGGCCAGTCATTGGAGAGGCCCATGATGGTTTTTATGGTTATATAATAATGCATAGTACAGAATAAAAATTAATGGAGAAATCTTACTTACTAGAATTGTCTTCCACACATTAATCTAGTTATATGAGTAAGCTCTACTTAAGTTAAGGCAGTACCAGTGCATAAAAAGTGATTCAGCAGATGGCACCAACCTAAGCATCCTAAGAGTAAGGCTGCATTCTGAGTTCAGGGACTAGGTGTGAAGGAAAATGGTCATTATCCATTTTGACAAAGGTGTGTGAACTTTTAAAAAAAATACTTTGATAACTGTGTTTCAATATAATTAGTTTTCTTTGAAATCCCATGTGTTTCACTTTATGTACTTAAAAACATTCACAGAGATAAAGGACTCATTTCTAAAATATAGAGAACTGAGTCACATTTATAGGAATACAAGTCAAAGGATAGGAACAGGAAGTTTTCCGAGGGAGAAATGAAACCTATCTATAGTCATGTGAAAAAAACTCTACATCACTATTGACTAGAGAAATGCAAACCAAAAGAATTTTTAGGTATCACATAACACCTATCAGATTTGGCTAACATGATAAAACAGAAAAATTATAAATACTGGAGAAGATATGTGAAAATTAGAACACTGATTCATTGCTGGTGAAGTGGTGAATTGCTCCAACCATTCTGGAGAGCAATTTGGAACTATGCCCAAATGGTTATAAAAATATATATACCCTTTGATCCAGCAATACCACTTCTAGGGCTGTATCCCAAAGAGATCATAAAAATGGGAAAAGGACTCTCATGTACAAAAATATAATATTTTTGTGGTAGCCAAGAACTGGGAAACTGAAGGGATGCCCATCAGTTGGGGAATGGCTGAACAAGTTGTGGTACATGCATGTAATAGGATACTATCGTGCTATAAGAAATGATGAACAGATGGACTTCAGAGAAAGCTGGGAAGACTGATATGAACTGATGCTAAAGGAAGTGAGTAGAACCAGGAAAACACTGTATGCAGCAAGAGTCACATTGTGGGATGACTGACTTTGATAGACTTAGCTCTTCTCAGCAATGCAAGGATCTAAAACAACTCCAAAAGACTCATGATAGAAAATTCCATCCACATCCAGAGAAAGAAATATGGAGTCTGAATGCAGATCAAAGCATACTCTCTGTTTTATTTTGTTTTTAGTCATGGTTCCTCCCCATTCATTCTAATTCTTCTATGCAATAGTGTGAAAATATATTTAATAAGAATGTATATGTAGAGCCTATATCAGATTACATGCTGTCTTGGGGAAGGGTGAGGCAAGAGAGGTGGAGAAAATTTAAAACTTATAAAAATGAATGTTGGAAATTAAAATAAGCAAATTAATGTAAAAAAAAATCAGAGAAGAGGTCCTTAGACTTTGCCCTACTGCCAAAGGGATGCATGACACAGAAAGAGTTAAGAACTCCTAGTTTACCAAGGGGTTGAGAAGAAGAAGCTTTTTCAAGCCATTTTCCTAGAGACGGGCTTGAGTAAATCATTTTTCCTACAAAAATTTCATTCAAAAGTAACTTAACCATGGTCTACCTCAGTTTCTCATTTGTAAAATTGCAATAATAATATCACCTACCTCCCAGGGTTGTTGTGAAGATAAAATGAAATCATATTTGTGAACCACTTACATCATCAAGCATGACATAAATGCTAATTATTATTGTTTAACTTATTTTCACTTATCACATTTTAGACTTTTTAGCTATAAGTTGGAAAAGGATGAACTTTTTTGTAAAAGGATAACCTTTCACATTTTCCTAATATACATGTAAGACATAATTTCATACTTGACCATACTCTCCTTGCTGTAACTTCAAACCTTCCTCAACTTAGTAATACGAAACAAATCTAGGAATTCTATCTTAAAATAAAGAGTAGCTATACCTCCCTTTGATAGCTGTGGAGCTAAGCCAACTTAGTGTTCTAATTCTCGGTTTTATAAAATCCAAAGAAGGTACACAGTGGATGGTAAAATGAATTGAATGATCAATCTATTTAACATTCTCCATATGACAAATCAGTGACTGAGGCAGGACCTATGACTTCATTGACATAGGGAACTCCTAAGTGGCAAGCCCCCCTCTATCAAGTAGCTCTTTGTCTACAGCTTATAATCCTAAAGAGTTGCTAGAGCTAGGGTCCTCAAACTATGTTCCTTCACCATAATAAGCTAAGAATTTTTTTCATATTTTGAAGTACTAAAAGCATTTATTTTAAAAAGCAAAAATCCCATGCAAAAATAGGCAGCAGCTAGATTTGGCAAGGGCAGTAGTTTTCTAACACCTAGCCTAAAGACTGATGACTCATCCAAGATAATCCAGCCAGTAGAAGTGATTTAAAATTGGAATTTTATGGAACTTGAACCCAAGATTTTATGGTTTCAACACTAATTGTTCCCATGGTAAACCGCTTTTCTCTTAGGTTATTTAGAACATCTGCCCTTTTTCCATTTAAAGCACAAAACACATGCAGAGATAATGTCTTTGAGTCCAATATGATACCTTGGTAAAATGTCCAAAAAGATAAGGTAGCTTGAGAAAAACTCAAATATCTGGTATCTTATGGTCTTCAGTGTCAACTTTGTATTCTCTTTCATTTTCTCTTTCTCTGTCTTTCCCCCTTTTTTCTTTGAAGAGAGAAAAGTCATATTTTAACTGTAAATTAACTGTAAGAATATAGCTTTGAGAGAGAGGAATTAAACTGTATATTAAAGTGCCTAGGAAATACAGCTATACCCTTCGCATAATTTGAATTTACACTTCTTATTTCATTTGGGCTGGAACCAGTCAATCTATTTTACATAATTATAACTTAGAAGAGTATGAATTTGAAAACATGCAACCAGTTTGGGGCAGGGAGGAATTCACCGTTCACACTAATCAGGACCTAGCTAGAATAAGCACTTTAATGTTTTATCTATCATTTTGATTTGGTCTCTGGACAACAACTTGTCTGAAATACCACAATCTAAAATTATTTAATACACAAAGTACTTTGCAAGCCTTAAAGAGTTCTATATAAATATTAACCATCACTAGTTCTATGATTTTGCCTTCTAATTATTCAGAAGACCAAAATGACTTGAAGTATTTTAGCATCTTTCCTCTCAACAGAAAACACAGTGAGGTTAGCAAACAAACCTATCATTTATTATTACACAAAATAAAGTCAAAATAGCACTAGGACTTGTGGGGAAAACCACAGGTTTAAGAAAAACTTGATATGTCGCTGACACTACAAACTGGAAAACATTCATGTTTAGTAGTTGCAAAGGGAGAGGGAGTAAGATATCTCTAAAGATAATAACTTAGAAATGCCTTTAAACCCTTCATCTAGCTTCTTCAAAGACCAAAGGTTAAAAGTAAGTTTGACACCTTGTTCTATTGCCTGCACTTATCCTCAGGTAATAAAAGGAAAAATGAAATATAATAATGGGTCCCTGTGCTCCATGACATACTAGAACATCTGTTTCTCATCTCTAGAAGATCAAGCATACTCTTCCTGGTAATTTTAAATCACTGAACTACATTTTAAAAATAAAAACAATGACATGGTCACATCACAAATTATGTAGCTATTTGTTTTGGGGTTTGTTCTCATCCTTTGACATTTTTTTGACTTCTCCAGTGATCCAAAACAGTATGAAATGTTTCACATCTCTTAAGATATTCTAATTGTTTAAAAAGGTTACCTACTTTGAACATAACTTGATGCAGTGAAAAAAAATGCAATTTTGGAGTCAGTAGAGGTGAAGTATATTTCTGGCTCCAATAGTTAAGAAGTGTTCGACCACAGGAATGACATTTAACCCCTCTGAGCCCAAAAGAGTTTCTTCTCCTATAAAAAGTGAGATATTACTTCTATGAAAAGAGCAGAAAGTGCTTTTGTGAACCTTCTTTAAAACTGTATAAATTTGAGACCTGGGTTCAAGTCCCATATCTGACTGATATTGGCTGTGTCATTGATTTCTCAGTGTTCCAAGTGACTTTCTAAGTCAGCAGGTTGTAGATGTTTATACTATGTACAAACTGATCCGTGATCTCAATATCTTTGCTCAAATCTCACTGAATTTTTGGTCCTAAACAGTCATTTATTCTAAAAGGATTATTGACATACATTCTAATGCTAAGCAGTTGTCAGGCTTACATCATGTTATTCAGTGTGAGAGCCTATTTTTTGGTGGGGATTGGGGGAGAGATTAAGGGGAACTGGATACAATTTGATTAGTGAAAGGAAGTCTCTGTAAAGAAACTACCTTTACCAATGCAAAGCAGCACTTGATCTGCAATTTGTAGAGTTGCCTCAACTGAATACTGACAAGGTAAATGACTTGCCCAGGGTCATGTCAGTATGTATCAGGGGCCATATTTGAACCCAGAACAGATTCAGTCTAAGACTAGCCCTTTATCTACATGATGCTACATGTCAGAAACATATTTAAAATTAAGATTTCTTGAAAAGCAAGACATTCCTACAAACAAAAAGATAAATAAGGACTTAAACATGAACACGAAAGGGAATTTAACAGATGCAAAAGAGAATCATTTACAAAAGGAAGAAATAATCCTTACTCACATGCATCTTTTGAAAAGAACCACTGACTTTATTCAAAAATCAATAAGGATGGCAGGATAAAATATAAAAACAAGTCGTCATTATCATTTATTCTTCAAGATTTGCTAAAACTTGTTCTAATCATCTTTCTCATGTCTTTTCTCTCGTCCCTTTCCTTATTCATTCTCCCTTCTGATCTTTTCCACTATCTTTTCCTTCCTCCTTCTTTCTCTAATTTTAAGGGCTTCTGCTATCAGTAGGCCCTTTGTGGATTTCTCTCTTTGCTTGGTTGCTTACAAATTACTTTATGCAATTTGTTCCTTCAGAACTTGTTTAGTTGGAACAGATATTTCACCCACATTTCAGGCCAATCAGAGCATACCTATAGAAAAAAGTCACAGATGCATTAGCCCCTTAATAAGTGACAACAGTCAGAAGTTTACAAAGGAATGGCACTGAGATAGACTACTCCTGGGAAAGAATTATAATCTTTTTCTTTTTTAATAGATACATGTCTCTGGCATGCAAGTCACCTAAAGCACTGAATTCCTAATTTACCTCTATGCGTGTCACCGGCTGCTCTAACTATAGCCACCCAAGTGGAAAGGCACAATATGTCAGCTTAAGGCAGGGCAATTGCTGTGAGTCTGCTTGCCTGTTCCCTTGGAAAGTTCGCTTCTTTACTATCAGCCTCTTACCACCGCCATCCAGCAATTAAACTGTTTTAAAGTAAAATACATTACCACAAACACTGACTCCTAAGTTTTCCTGTGAGCTTTCTGGACCATCTCACACAACTTGCCCATTCGTTTCTCTTAAATAATGGATCTCAAAGGGCTAATGCTTAATCGGGAGAAAACTGACAATGCTGAAAGTGATACTTTTCATAGAGACTGCTACATGGCTCAGAGGATAGAGTGCTAGACCTGCAGTTAGGAAGACCCTAGTTCAAATCCCTATTCACACACTTACTAGCTGTGTGACTTTGGGCAAGTCATTTAACCTCCACTTGTCTTAATGTACTGGAGAAGGAAACAATAAACCATTCCAATATCTTTGCCCAGAAAACTTCATGGATAGCATTGGTGTACTATATATATAGCCCGTGGGATCATGAAGAGTCAGACATTATTGAAAGACAATCCTTTCCAAAATTGTGACTTTCTTCCTTTTGTCAATAGGTAGTAAGTATTTTTAAATAATGTTTTATTTCTTCCCCAATTTTATGCTGAGAATTTTTAATATTCATTTTTTTAAAAGTTTTGAGTTCCAAATTTTCTCCCTCTTTCCTTTATCTTCCCCCTCCCTGAGAGGGTAAGCATTTTTATATAAATTATACATGTTCAATCATGCAAAACGTAGGTAATAAGTATTTTTGAGACCAAATTTTTAGTTCCCCTCAAAAATCTTACATCAGAGAGGCAGCTTGGTAACAGGGGGATGTGTAAAGGACTGGGAGCCAGAAAATCTCTAATTATAGGTTTAATGTTAACTAGCTTTATGACCCTGAATACATCATTTGCTGACTATGAGTAAAAATTTACTCATCTTCAAAATGAGGAAAACAATCTTTCCTACCTCCATCATCAGGTTATTGTGAGAATCAAAAGTCACATTATATGTGAAAGCATTTTTGTAAAGCATTTGGAAGGTACTAGCCCAATGGCAATAAATATTACAAGGCTACTCCATAATCATGAGAATTGTTGCATGTCAATCATTGGTTCTATGTCAATACTATAATAGAGCAAATAAGGAAATAGTTCTGGTGCTCTGATATGGATGGTAACTGACCTCTGGGAAAGCACAGAATTACCACAGAAACTAAAGTGTAGTCTCCACCCAACGAGGAAATATCAGTATTAATAAATACTAATAATGAAAAGAGAATCCAAAGCCTCCACAGCAAATCAATTCTTAAGAAATTGGGTCTTTCCGAAATTCTGACTTCCTGTGGTAGCTACAAGACTGCTGTGAGATGTAATAATCTCTTTGTATCTCCTGGAAACAGCCCTTTTTCTAACTTGCCTATCAGTCACTGTAATAAGAAATGGAAAGCTCCCTAGAGTTTTAATTATAATTCTTCTATTAGTGTTTTACAAATAAATTCCCAAACTTAAAATAATTCACAAGCAGTTCCTTAAGGGTTAAAACAGGCATTTTTTTTTCAGAACATCACATAATTAAAATGTAGCCTTTTCCCAAAGAAGATTACATACAAATTAACTTATTTATTCATTCATCAAATTTCTATTTGAGTACTTGATATATGCAAAGTACCATAATTGAGAGTTTATAACCACTCCCTTAAGAAGAAACATTATAACACTTGGTTCCCTGAAAATTATCCTGGATTCTGAATTCCTGCCTGCCCCAAAATCCATGCTCTGCCTACATTTGAATAAAATAAAGTTCCTGTCCGAAACACACTTTCAATCTCGTAGATGAGGACATATACACAAATGTATATCTAGGTAACCAGGTGGCTCCATGGAGAAGGTACTGGACCATAAGTTAGGAAGACATAAGCTCAAACTTGACCTCAGATCTCAGACACTTAGTAGCTGTTTACCCTGGGTAAGTCACCATCTGCCTGTCTCAGTTTCCTCATCTGTAAAATAAGGGTAACAGAACACACCTTTGAGTATTGTGAGGATAAATAAAATATTTGTAAAGCATTTCTGCTTAAAGCACTATATGTTGTTCTTATTATTTTCACTATCATTTTGATTAATAGCTACATTCCAAGGCAGTAGGAGGGAATTAATCACCAAAAGTCTGACACAAGTAAACAGTTTAGAGAAGAGAGAGACCACATTCATGCAGAATGACCATGCCAGAAGTCACATTTGAACTAGTCACATTTGAAAATGGGCAGGGAATGTTACACATGGGGGTTGGTATACCATGCATCTAAAATAAGAATAAATGAGATTAGTTGATTCTTAGAAGACATACAGTAGCCCGGCCAAAGAGAATCAGACTGGCCAGTTTGTGGAAAGTCACAATAAAGATTTTGGATTTATTAAACAGGTAAAGGGGAAGGAGATATTTGATGAGTTGTGGCTTTTTGGTAGGTATGTTATTTTTTTGAAGGAAGTGACATTTATAATGGT
>JAQQSK010006559.1:0-14377 GCA_028658325.1 Potorous gilbertii
GATGATCTCACAGCTCCACCAACAATGAATTAGTGTTCCAACTCTCCCACATCCTCTCCAGCATTTATCATTTTCTTGTTCTGACACGTTTGCCAATCTTATAGGTGTGATGTGGTACCTCAGAGTTGTTTTGATTTATTAATCATTATATTTTTATTTATTTTGTTGACTATTTTCCAATTACATGTTAAAAAATAATGTTCATTTTTTAAAAGTTTGAATTCTAATTTCTCACCCTCCTTACTGCTCCTCCCCCACCTTTTGGGAAGGCAAGAAATATGGTAGTAATTATAGATATCAAATCATGCAAAGCATATTTCCATATTAGCCATGTTGCATAAGAAAACACATGCACAGAAAAATAAAGTTAAAAAGAAAGCACGCTTCAATAGGCACTTAGAGTTCATCAGTTCTCTCTCATCTCTGGTGGTGGATAGAATTATTGATCATAATTCCTTTGCAATTGTCTTGAATCTTTGTCTTGAGCAGAGTAGAAAAGCCAGTCTTTTCAATAATAACGTTTTACTACTATTGTTGCATGACAGTGAGATGTGCAACACCAGTGTCTCTTTACGTGATAACTTTATTATATATTTAAAAGTTGTACATAACGGATTTGAAGTTTCATGTGCCATCATCCTTTTATTATGCTATATTATGGAAATGCTTGATTTATTCCATAAATTAAAAATAAAATAAATAAATGTGAAAAAAAGGATGAGTATCATACAAAGGGCAATGGTGTTTCTCACAGTGGGTGTGAAGAGGCTATAACATATAACCAGTGAAGGAGATAAAAGAAGAATGAGAAGAAAGGGCACCATCAAGGAATTATATGATTGGAAGAAAAGATGGCACGAATGAGGGTTAGCAAGCTGGCCAGTCAGTGTGCTCCAATGATGCTTTGGTGATATTAGGAGAAAGAATAAAAGGCCTCTGTCATGTTGGATGTACCTTCTATGGTAAACTTGTGGGAAACAGATAAGAGTCTCACAAGATGGGCTGCTATTAATGAGTTGTGATCTGCGTTTGGGGAGAAATTCTTGAACTGGTGAGAGTCATTTGAATATGTGAGATTATCTATTAGTGTCATTGTTTGGTTACATGTCATGAAACTCATTCCATATAGGACAATGATGAGGGTATGAGTAGGTTGCAGCACATAACAAATCAGGACACAAAATAAAAAGCAGAGTAACAGATAAAATCAGGCAAATATGCTTGAAATGAAGAGGGTTTGGTTGCAGGGCAGAAACCAAGTATCATAGGGAGATTACATAGCTACTGTCTTAGAATTCTTGTGATATGATGACAGGAGAATGTGAGGAAAGGCTCCAACTCATTGGGTAGACTCCTTGTGGTAAACTTATAGGATTACATGGATCAGTCTCAGAGGATGGGCAGGCCTGGGTGGATTGAGTTCTGCATATTTGGAGTGAAGACCTGAATCTATGAGATCACAGATGCATTGGAGTATTTGAGTAAGTGAAAGACTGTAATGTGTTCCTCCCTAGGAATTCATCTGTCCCTTGGTAAATAGATTTTCCTGCTCACAATTCAGAACTCAGAGCAAACAACCTAAAAAAAAAATACAAGTGACAAGGTCTAAAGATATGCTTTACATGCTGTACTGATTCTATCAGTTTATGCATTTTCTGTCAAAACAGCTGAACTTAGCACAGACATAAAACATGCAGGTGTGAAGGCACCTGCTTAGGGACTCCTTAAGAGGCAGGTGAGGTCTTGATGCCTATCCCTCATTGGCTTTCAAGAATTTAATAGCGTATTTTGATTGAAATTACCCACATGCTGCAGTGGCAATATTAAAATTCTCCCAGGACTATAGACAGAGACCAGAGGATATTCTAGATTTCATTTTCTTGCCAATTTATCTGTTATCAAATGTGTATCTTGTGATAGATCCAATAAAACAGAGCAAAATCTACTAAGACTTTTCCTCTTGTGTATTGTCCCTTCTCATTTTAATACAGATGCCTCACCAAGTTGTTTTCATCTATTTCAAAAACAGGAAAATGTATTCTATGTATTTTGAAACCAATGGACATTTCTACTGAGCTTTGACAAAACATAGGGTTTTATTCACGTGGAAATCCTATGTAGTATTTAGCACTGTCTTTATTTTGATTATAACCAGATTGTAACAAATAATGAATGATATAATGGGATCACATGTATTTGAATTTGCATTATTTGAAGTAATTATCATGTTAAAGATGACAGTTGGCTCAACTTCAATGAAAATATTCCATGCAAATTTGAATAACGGGACCATTTCATGGGATTCATTTTATTTACTCTATTTGAGACCTACCCATACTTTTAGAGTCCTAATGGTAAAATGTAGAAAAATTGCTACATTTTTGCTTATGCAGGTTGAAGACAAGTTGTTTGCCTTCTATATGAATAGAGGAATGAGGGGTGGTCGTGAGGATGTCTTGGAGCAGTAATGGCGTCATTGAAAGTGCCTTAGATCATTGGGGTAGGAATCAGCAGAATTCATTTCTAGTCTCAATATTCAATACAGTTCCTATATGTGACCCAGGGTAAGTTTTATTTCTCTCTTGGGCCTCCCTTTTTTCCTTTGTACAATTAGAGCATTGGACTAGAAAATCAGCAAGGTCCTTTTCATCTTTGCCATTTTATGATTCTGTGATGCTTGCCTACTCTTTATCTTACAGAAACAAAGGATCTAAGTTGGAAGAGAATTCAGCTACTTTAGCCATTTCCACAAAAGGAATAACATGATAACATATATAAAAAGTCATCTTCCAGGCTTTGCTTGAAGATTATCTCCCGCTCTTGCTTGTGACTTGTGTCCAAAGTGATTATTAGATTTTCTTATATCTTAATCTGTCTTCACAGAAGGAACCTAGAGAATTAGATTACTGAACCCTAATCAAATTCTTGTCTTTCTTTCTACGTAGCATTTCTGAATGGAAATTAAATAAAGAAAATAAATGAAATGATATTTTAAAAACATTTAGCATATCAAGTATTTAGCATATATGGCCAATCAAAGTAGGCATTTAGGCATTTAATAAAGGCTTGCTCCCTTTCCCCTCAACATTCTCATCTTGGTTTGTATGAAACTTAATAGGCTATCTCTAATTTGGAGTTTCAGGCTGGGCAATTAGGGAGAATGAATTCATGATAGGACAATAAGAGAGTCATAGAATCATGGAATATTAGGGCTAGAAAGAATTTTGAATATAGTCAAGTTTGTCTCCTTTCATTTTACAGAATATGACATGGGAAGCCCAGAAGAGGACATTGTCTTATGTTTAAAGGTTGCATTTCAGACTTTGAAGAGGTGACCAGTGAATGTCATGCCTTACTCTCCTACCATCCCCCACTCAGACAGTTCCAAGTGTTTCCCTAATACCTCCACAATCAAATATAAAGTTTTCTGTCATTTAAAGCCTTTTACAACCTGGATCCTTGTGATGGCAAGCAAAGTAGGATCTTTTGCTGTTTTTGTTTTAGTATAATCAAGTGCCTCTGATTGAATCTTGCCTTTATCAAGAGTCAAAGTACAGAAAGAAGAGTTTCTTTAACTAGAAACAGTATATGTATTTGTATTGTTAATTATTTTAATATGATCAAAGATCTTAGGTAAGATTTGTAGGAATGCCCATCCCTTTTGTTAAGTTTCTAATGAGGCAGTGGTTCTCAAGGGTTGTGATACCCTCTGACTCTAAAAAAAAAAGCATAAATACTCTGAGGGTGAGGTTTTACTTTGGGGCTTGCTGACTGCAAATGTTTTGTTTGGCCAGATGAGACTCTGGGAAGCTGCTAAGGACCTCCTCTGCCCCAGCTGGTGCTTCTGTCTCTGGTAACTATGTCAGACAGTTATCTGTTGTTCTGTGATTTGTGTCAGGACAGTTGGAAGCCTCTCTGTTGATCTTTGATTTCTCTGTATTTTCTCTGAAGTTTAGGGTGCTGATTTTTCCCCCTGAACTAAGTGAATGATACATGTGCTCAATTAAAGTGATTGTTGACCCCTCAAAAGTTGCCTTTCCTTTTAGAAAAGTACATCAAAGAACCTGTGATAGCAGGCCCACCTGTGTATGCTGGGGTGCTTTCTGATATAATTCTTTTCAACATTTAGTAGCAAATGCTCTCCAAAAGCATAATTATATGGTAAATATTTCCACCATCAGAGTGTGATATTAGAGTCCAACACAGATGTCCAGCTAGGATTTATTGACGATTTAGTATATATATAGTCATGTCCCAAGCTGATAGAGAAAGGTGCTGGAACCTGACTGCCTTTGATATTCCTCCTTAGCTTTTGGGGAGCTTCATGTTTCTAAAGATCCAGCAAGCTTTCACATCTGTGAAGGACAACCAGTACAATTGGAGGCAGGGTTGTTGTTTTTTATGTTGAGAAAAAATAGTTTCACTTCTGCCATAGTTTGTCAATAAAGAATTAGTTTTTTTCTGGCCTGGAAGCTTTTGGAAGCACTGATCCGCCAAGGTACATACAAATGAGCCCATGTAAAGTCTTTCTGAACTCACAATTGGTCCCTGACGCAGCTTAGCTTCACCACGTAATCAACGAAGTTGGGTTGAGTCTTTTATCACTAGATGGATACCTCACTTAGTATAGATTCTCATAATTCTCCTGAAGACAACTTTGAAGAACCTATTATTATCTTAGAATGTAGGTGGATGTGCAGAGGGCTTATGCAAAGCCTGTACAGTAAGGTTTCTCACAGCAGTTTCAAAGGGAGGAAAATTATAGTACTTTTAACAGATAGGATCAAGTGCTACAAGAATTGATTTTACACTTCCAAGTACATTGTTAGCACTATACATGAAAGCAGAAAGAATAATAATAATATATTACATTGGTTACAAATATTTCTTGTCTTTTGGAAGGGATTTTTTCCAAGATGGGGGTCATATGAGAATTTTAGTATACAATAATTAATAAATGAATATTATTGCATGCTGGGTCTCAATCCATAACTTAACTTCGCTCCTTCATGTAGGAATTCATATATCAGTCATACTTTAATGCATATGAAATATGCCATTTTTATTAATAGCTATATTAATATTAAATATGATATATATGTATATATACTATAAGAATGGAGCACACCCTTGGGGATATGTGATGGAGAGACACTTTCTCTCCCTACCCCAGCAAATTCATATTATCTGACTACTTTTTATAGGTACTTTATCTTGCTGCAAAACTTGAATTCAGTGGCAATCCTAAGGGGGTAAGCTCTACCTCTGAGGTTTCTTCTGTCTGCTGTCTTGGAAATGCAAAGACAACTCTGAGCTCTTGTGATGTGAGGGGGTTGCCCTTCTAACCATCAGGTAGCAAACTCAGGGTTCACCATCTCCAAAGACATTGGGCTGTTTTCTGTTTCTATCTTTGTTCTTTTGGTCCAGGGCATTTTGAGATCCCCCAAAAACATCTGGTATTTTTGCCATCTCATGGACCTGAGCAGTAAGGTATTGGCTGTCAGAGAAACTAAAATGGAAATGGTGGTTGAAGCAGACTAGCAAAAGAGAGTCCTCCCAGCACAGAGAATATGAGAAAGAAAACGGTCACTTAATCAGGCTGTACTCAGTAGAGGTAAAATATGTTGTGGGTGGGGTTTTGTAGCAATTGTTATGTGTCCACAGATATTGAAGGGGTAGTCCTGCTTATTTAAAATACAACTTCTAGTACCACTAATAGTTCAATATTTAGGTTTAACTTTTTTGTTGTTGCTCCGGAAGCTGAAATCTAGCACCTAAATATTAGATAGATCACTGATCAGCTTTTTCTGAGGTTTTCCCAAGAAAAGTTGAAGCAACTTTCATACAGAATTCTTGCTTTTTCATTTTCCATAGTTTCCATAGTTTTGGGCAGCTTCTCTGTAGGGCTAATTTAAGCTCCTAAGTCATGAATAATTTTGCCATCTCTTCTCCATCCTACATATGTCGTAACTAAAAAGAATCTTGTGGCAGAGAGCCTGGAGAATGACAGTACAAGGAGAATCCATGTGTTGGATTTGAAACTTGAATTTACACTCTTTTCTATTATTACTTTTTTCTTACTGAAGCCTTATCACCAGAAGGAAAGCAGTACTGGTTGGGGGCTGTTTGGAGGAGAGATAAAGAAGTGGAAGGAAAGATAGGCTTTATACCTTCCGTACCCTGCAAGACACAAAGGAAAAGAGAAACTTTTCTTTAAAGACAGAGTAATGGGATTTGGTAAACATTTCCACTTTGACTTTAATTGCATTTCAGATATCTTACATATGTATTCATTTTTTTCTAATAAAATGTCACTGCTTTTCAGAAGACTAACCATTAATTTAGAAGATAATTAAGTATTTATGCTGGTCATCCACAAGAAAGTTCAGGGTCAGGAAACAATGAAAGAAGCTGTTTCCACAGTATAATTTCAGGGTCACCAGGAAGGCTGCATGACTTCCATTATTCTTTCGTTTTCACACTATCCTGGAGTTGGAAGGGCCTTCAGAGGTGATCTAGTCTAAACCACAGCTTAAACTTTTTGTACTTGCAGCCCCTTCAGTGCCTTTTAAACTGTGGGTCACACAGTTCAAGAAGCACTGGTCTAAATCGTACCTGACCTGGAAATCTCTACAGTAAATGGTTTTTAAAATATCATTTGAAGACCTCTATTGTTGGGGAACTCACTACCCTATGGGGCAACCCACTCTATTTGTGGATACGTTCAATGGAATAGAAGGTTTTCTGAAATCTTTACCTAATTCTGTCCTCTGGGGCCAAACAGAACAAATTGAATTGTTCTTCCAAATGATAACCCTTCTGGCACTTGAGTAAAGCTATTATATCCCCTGTAAGTCTTCTCTTCTTTAGGTTCTTTCAAATGATCCTTCTATGCCATAATCTTGAGGCCCATTTTCATCCTGGTCATCTTTCCTTGGGTGCTATCCAGTTTGTCAATATCCTTCCTAAAGCATGGCAACCATAATGTAATATATTATCCCACAATGGGGGATGTGAACAGGATAGAGAAAACCTGTGTTTTCTATAAAATGTATCTCATTGCAGCTTGAGACAACCTTAATTTTTATTTTTTATTTTTTTTGCTATCATGTCACATTATTGGCTCTCATTGGCCTTGCAATCCACTTAAACTCTGACATCTTTTCACGGATGAAATTCCATACATTCATACTCCTCTAAGTTTTACTTGTAAAGTTGATTTCTTTGAATCTGAATATGAACTTTCATGGATAGCTAAGTGGCATAGTGGATAGAGTGCTGGGCCTGGGGTCAGAAAAATTAATATTCCTGAATTCAAATCTGACCTTAGTTACTTACTGACTGTGTGACTTTAGGCAAGTCATTTAACCCTCTTTGCCTCAGTTTCCTCACCTGTAAAATGAGCTGGAAAAGGAAATGGAAAAACATAGTATCTTGACAAGAAAATTCTAAATGGAGTCACCAAGTCAAACACAACAACAGAAATGTAACATTTCATATAAGTGTCTCTTTTTTATGTTTATTTATTTATTTTTAGTTTTCAACATTCATTTTCACAAAATTTTGAGTTCCAAATTTTCTCCCCATCTCTCCCCTTCCCCCACCCCAAAATGCTGTGCATTCTGATTACCCTTTCCCCCAATCTGTCCTCCCTTCTATCACACCCCTTCCTTTCCTTATCCCCATCTTCTCTCTTTTCTTGTAGGGCAAAGTAGATTTCTATACCCCATTACCTGTATTTCTTATTTCCCACTTGCATGCAAAAACAATTCTCATTATTTGTTCCCAAATCTTTGAGTTTCAACTTCTCTCCTTTCTTCCCTCCCCTCACATCCCCTCTGAGAAGGCAGGCAATTCAATATAGGTTATATATGTGTAGTTTTGCAAAAGACTTCCATAATAGTCATGTTGTGTAAGACTAGCTATATTTCCATCCTGCCCCCCATTTATTCTATTCTCTCTTTTCACATTGTTCATCCCTGAAAGTGTTTACTTATAATTACTCCCTCATTCCATTGGCCCCCCTTTCCATCATCCCCCACCCCACTTATCCCCTTCTCCCCTACTTCCCTGCAGCATAAAATAGATTTTCATACAAAATTGAGTGTGCATGTTATTCCCTCCCTCCTTAAGCCAAATGTGCTGAGAGTAAGCTTCACTTTTGCCCTCTCACCTCCCCCCTTTTTCCCCTTCACTTTTTCTTGCCTCTTTTATGAGAGATCATTTGCCCCATTCCATTTCTCCCTTTCTCCTCCCAATATATTCCTCTCATACCCCTTAATTCCTTAATTTTATTTTTTTAGATATCAACCCTTCCTCTCTGTATATACACACACCCCCCCACACACATGTATACATGTATGTGTATAATCCCTCCAACTGCCCAAATACTGAGAAAACTTTCAAGAATTACAAAATATTATCTTTTCATGTAGGAATGTAAATAGTTCAACTCTAGTAAGTCTCTTATGATTTCTCTTTCCTGTTTACCTTTTCATAGTTCTCTGGATTCTTTTGTTTGAAAGTCAAACATTCTATTTAGTTCTTATCTTTTCATCAAAAATGCTTGAAAGTCCTCTATTTCATTGAATGACCATTTTTACCCCTGAAATATTATACTCAGTTTTGCTGGGTAAGTGATTCTTGGTTTTAATCCTAGTTCCTTTGACTTCTGAAATATCATATGCCAAGCCCCTTGATCCCTCAATGTAGAAACTGCTAGGTCTTGTATTATCCTTATTGAACTTCCACAATACTTGAATTGTTTCATTCCAGCTGCTTGCTATATTTTCTCCTTGACCTGGGAACTCTGGAATTTGGCTACAATATTCCTAGGAGTTGTTCTTTTCAGATTTCTTTCAGGAGATGATTGGTGGATTCTTTCAATATTTATTATACCCTCTAGTTTAGCATATCAGGGCAGTTCTTGTTAATTTCATGAAAGATAATGTCTAGGTTCTTTGTTTCATCATAGCTTTCAGGTAGTCCCATAATTTTAAAATAGTCTCTCCTGTATCTGTTTTCCAGATCAGTGGTTTTTCCAGTGATATATTTCACATTGTCTTCTATTTTTTCTTTCTTTTGGTTTTGTTGAGTAATTTCTTGGTTTCTCATAAAGTCATTAGCTTCCATCTGCTCCATTCTAATTTTTAAAGAACTATTTTCTTCAATGAGTTTTGAACCTCCTTTTCCATTTGACTAATTCTTTTTTTAAAGCATTCTTCTCATTGACTCTTTGGACCTCTTTTTCCAATTGAGTTAGCCTGTTTTTAAAGGTGTTATTTTCTTCAGGATTTTTTTTGGGGGGGGGTCTCCTTTAGCAAGCTGTTGACTCCCTTTTCATGATTTTCTTGCATTGTTCTCATTTCTCTTCCCATTTTTTCCTCTCCCTCTCTTACTTCTTTTTCAAAATCCTTTTTGAGCTCTTCCATGGTCTGAGACCATTGCATATTTATTTTGGAGGTTTGGGATGCAGAAATCTTGACTTTTAGGTCTTCCTTTGATGGTATGCATTGTTCCTCCTCATCTGAAAGGATGGAAGAAAATACCTGTTCACCAAAAAAGTAGCTGTCTATAATCTTATTTATTTTTCCTTTTGGGGGCAATTTTCCTAGCCAGTTACTTGACTTTTGAGTCCTTTGTTGAGAGGAGGATATACTCTAGGGACCTGGAAATTCTCAGTTCTTCCATGGTGGCACAATCAAGGGAGAGGAGTTCACTCCTCTCTTGGTCTGTGCTTTGGTCTGGGAGAAACTGCAAGCATTTTTTTCTGCCCAGTATCTGTGAGTAGAATTCCCTCTTCAGAGCCTCTGCCACCTCCACCAGGCCAGGCAGCACTCCTCCTCACCTCAGGGCTGCTGCTGAAGTCTGAGATTCAGATCAGCCAGGTGATTCCCCCAGGGGCTTTAGCCTGAGCATTCCTAAAATGGATGCTGTGCTGCAGTAGTTGCTGCTGCCTTGGGTCACCAAGGGCAGACCCATTCCCTTCTCATTCAGGTGAAAGCACTTTCTTACTGACCTTTGAAGCTGACTTTGGCATTTGTGGGTTGAGGGATCTGGGAACTGCAGCTGCTGCTGGGGATTCTGTCCCCTGAGGCCTGCTCTAGTCATGTTCCTGCTGTGCTCCACTCTGGGCCTGGTGTGATAGACCTTTCCTATTGGCCTTCCAGGCTGCCTTGGGTTGGAAATCTCTTTCACTCTGTCATTTTGTGGCTTCTCCTGCTCTTGAATTTGTTTAGGGTCATTTTTTACAGGTATTTTATAGGCTATGGGGGGGGGCTTTTACAGGTCTGTCCTTCTACTCTGTCATCTTGACTCCACCCCCCCTCCCATATTAGTCTCCTTGAAATGCTATCATGATAGATTTGACTCAACATTCTAGCCTATGAATATTTTTTTTTTGGAATGTTCACTCTTGACTTGTTTGATAGTTGATTTCTGTGAGTGTTGTGTCATTCTTGTACCTTTCTTAATCCCTTCTAATCCTAGTGCTTTAGCTGTTAGTTATTTCCTATTTATTTTATGTATAACTTATGTGTAGATACGTGTTTCCTTGTTGCTCTGCCCTATTAGATCTTGAACTTCGTAGAGGAAGGGATTGTCCATTGCTTTTCTTTGTATATCTACCACTTAGCACAGTGCCTGGAACATAAGAAGTGCTAAATAAATGCTTATTAATTTGACTGTAAATTTGACAAAGATGCCATCAAAATATTTATTCAAAGCATTGTTTAATATGCCAAATGGCAGAGGGCCAAGGACAAGCTACTGCAGTTTAATCCCATTCCCATACCACTCCAAGTTATCAGAGAACTATCAATAATTACTCTTTGAATCTGTTATTCAAACAGAAGAATAACAACACCTACAAAAACAACAGTAACAATAATTGCTAACATTTATTTAGTGATAGGCTCACTGTATGTCAAATACCTTGTAAAGATTTTCTCATTTGAGCTTAAAAAAACCTTAAGAAGTAGGTGCTATTTTGATCCCCATTTTACAATTAAAGAAACTAAGGCAGAGTTTAAGAGACCTACCCCGAGTCACAAAGGTAGTAAATATCTGAGGTCAGATTTGAACTCAAGTCCTCCTCACTACAGTCCCAGTGGTCTCTCAATGTGTCATTAGTTGCTTAAAACATGACTGTGCTATCATTTAGACCACATCTTTTATTCCTGTCCATGAAGATTGCACAAGACCAGCACCCAGTGCTTTACCTAAATCCAGTATTAGCTGATTTAATAATTATTAATTCTTTTAGAAAAGACAAAAAGGGAGGTGCATCCAAGATGGTGGAAAAAAGGCAGGGATTTTCCTGAAATCTACCAGATCTCTCCCCAAAAAACTTTAAATGATGTCTCAAAATGAATTCTAGAGTTGTGGAATCCATGAAAGGTTGGGGCAAAACAATTTTCTAGTCCAGAAGGGAAGGTCTACCTCACTCAAGTAAAAATGCAGTGCAGACTAGCACGGGCAGTGTCATGGTAAGCCAGCAGAAGGTTCTTAACCCCAGCACTGTTCAACAATCTAGGTTCCATAGCTCCAGTTAGCTACTGACTGTTGTCCCAATGGGCAAGTGGTAAGGCCTACAGTCCTTGGGCACAACAGCTGAATGGCCAAATCTGGTGGCTCCAGTGATGTAGGTGAGTGAATAGGTCTGGTTGCCTCAGCACTGTGGGACAAAGGCCAGGTCCAGGTTCAGGAGCAGAAATCAACTTTAAAGTAAAGAAATAGGTTGTAAAATGATCAAAAAGTCCACACACACACACACACACACACACACACACACACACAAAACCCAAAAAAATCAAACCCTTCACCATAGAAAGTTTCTATGGCAACAGGGGAGATCAAAACACAAACTCAGAAGAGGACATCAGTGTCAAAATGTTTGCATAGAAAGCTTCAAAGAGAAATGTGAGCTGGTTTCAGACCCCAAAAGAACTCCTGAAAGAGCTCAAAAAGAATTTTAAAAATCAAATAAGAGAGTCATAAGAATTGGGAAAATGTAAGTTATATAAGAGAAGCATGAAGAAAAGGTCAACACCTTGGGAAAGGAAGCAAAAAAAAATGGAAAAGATGTACAAAAAATTCACTGAAGATAATTCTTTAAAAATTAGAATTTTGACTCAGTGAAACATCAAGAATCATTCAAACAAAATCAAAAGAATAAAAAAAGAAAATGTGAAATTATGTCTTTGAAAAAAGAACTGCCCTGGAAAACAGATCAAGAAGAGATAATTTAAGAATTATTGGACTACCTGAAAACTAGGGTTAGAAAAAGAGCCTGGATATCACAGTTCAAAATATTATCAAAGAAAACTGCCATGATATCTTAGACAGAGAGTAAAATAGAAATTGAAAGAAGCCACTGATCACTTTCTGAAAGTGATCCCCAAATGAAAATTCCAAGGAATGTTTAAAAAAATACTTTAGACAAATACTAAAACTTAAATACATACTTAAATATGAAATAACAAAAGAAAAAATGTGTCATTTACACAGCAGAACATAGAAGATTCAAAATATATAGCAATAACTAATCAAGAAAGGTAACTTATCAACAAAAGTAACTTTTTCAAGGAAGCCTGTAACTGTTAACTGTGTGTTAAAAGCTGTCCATCTTTTCTTTGCTTCCTTGTAGGTTTTCTTTTGTTCTCTTCTGTATGCTTTTTTACTTTGTTCTTGCCTTCCCTTACTCTTAACCACCACCACAAGGCTACAATTTAGCATATATATAGGTACATGTATAAATTTATACCTATACATACATACATATATATACATATATAAACATATTTTCCCTAAGAAATTTTACTCTTAATCTTGTTTTTATGCTTGTTCATATCCCTTTTTTCCTATTTCTCCCAACTCCTCTACTTTATTTCTACCTGCTACCTTGCCCTCCTATTATTTAACTTACCCCACTCCAGCAATACCTCCCTTATCCTCCCATTCCCCTAAATCTAAACATCCTTTTGTACACTTCTTTGACCTATTCCAGCTCCTCCTTTCTAAAACTCCCTCTCTTATCTTCCCATTCGTCTGAATCTAAATACCCTTCTATACCTGCCTTTTAACCTATTCCCTCACCCTCCCCTCTAAAGATCCTTCCTTTATCCTCTCCCTGTCCCTACCCCTTAGAATTTTATTTCTTTTTTTAAGCTTAGAAGACTTGTATTCTCTTCTAGATGTGTATGTATTTTCTTCTATTAAACTCATTCTTGATGAAAGTTTCTAGAACTAACAGCTGCCCTCCTCCTTCTAATTGCTTTGTACTGATTCTTCCTCTTTGCACCTCATTTGTATAGGATAATACTCTTTTAGCTGTTACTGAAAGGTTTTACTTTTTAAAGTCATATCATACTCAGATCTACCCCAGTCTTCTTATGTTACCTCATTACTAGTAACTAACTGAGACATAGGTTTTACATTTTCCATACATAAAAGGTAAACATTCTATCCTTATTGAGTCCCTTGTAATTGATCATTGGAATGTACCTTATATTTCTTTAGGGTCTTGTATGTCCCATCTTCTACTGAGTTCAGGGTTTGTTTGTTTGTTTTTAAACAGAGTCCTGAAAGTCTGACAATTGATCAAATATTCATTTTGTTTCCATTCAAAATTATGCTTAACTTTGCTGGGTATGATGCTTTTGGCTTGAGGCCCAGTTCTTTTGCTCTTCAACATATAGTATTCCAAGACCTGTAATCTTTTAATATCACCAGTGTTAGGTCTTGTAAGATTCTAATTGTAGTACCATTATATGTAAATTTTTTATCTTGTTGCTTGTAACATTTTGTCCTTGATCTGGGGGTTTTGGAATTTAACTATAATATTCCTGTGAGTTTTTCTTGTAGGATCTCTTTCAGATGGTGATTGGTGGATTTTTTCTATTTCTACTTTCCCTTCTTGTTCTAATGCTTCAGAACCATTTTCTTTAATTATTTCTTGTATTATCAAGATTCTTTTTTTGATCAGAACTTTCAGGTAGTACAATTATTATGTTTTCGCTTCTTGATCTGTTCTCTAAATCCATTGTTTTTCTTATGAGATGTTTCACATTCTCTTCTTTTTTTATTCTTTATGGTTTTTTAAAAATTTTTTTCATCTCTTACAACTTCATTGGTTCCCCTTGTTCAGTTCTGATTTTCAAGAAGTCATTTTCTCTAGGATTCTGCATCTCTTTTCTATTTGGTTGGTTTTTTTGTCACAATCCTTTTGTTTTTCTTGTATTATTTTTCTTTTTTAATTTTTTCTCAACCTCTCTCATTTGATTTTTTTTTGGTTTCATTTTCTTTTTTTTTTTAAATAAATTTCTTTAACTTTTTACATTCATTTTCACAAGATTTTGGGTTCCAAAATTTTCTCCCC
>JAQQSK010006560.1:0-14377 GCA_028658325.1 Potorous gilbertii
GTTCTTTCAGTCAGAAGCTAGAGAACTTTTTGCTGAGCTGATGTGTGAAAAAGCTAAAAGCAGGTTTTTGTTTAGTGTTTCCCCAATCAGCCCTGGGTTTAGCTTGTTAAGTGTGGGGGAGGAGTGGTCTGGTCACAGGAGATCTCCTCAGCTGACCTGAGGCAAAGGCAAGCTCAGGGGCTGGTAATCCCAGCTGCCCTATTGTCTTTCTGATTCCCCTGGATGCTGAGGCACACCTAGCTGCTAATTCGTGTTCCTACCCCTCCTGGGGCTCCTCTCCTGGTGCTGAGGCTTGCCTGGGTCCTAGTGCAAGTTTGCCCTGCCTCTGTCCTTCCAGTTTGCCTCTGCCACTATAGGAGGAATCCCCCTTAGCTATTTTCCTGGTCTCAGGTGTTATGAGACTATTGGCCTCCTTCTGCTGTTTCTGCTGATCTGGGATTTTTCTGGGGAAATATTTTATGGTTCTTTCACGGTGATCAAGGGGGGAGGAGAGAGCATTTACTGATCACTCTGCTATCCTGGCTTCCTGAAGTTCAAGTAGGTGACTTACCGATGTTTAATCTTCAGACTGAAGGTCTCAGGAGCTGCTGTGCTGATATCTGGCGCTCAGCAGCTCTCATTGACTCGGTTCAGCTTGTCTCCCACCTTTGGTGCCACTCCTCTGGCTCCACCCTCCACTCAGGTTTCTCGGGTCCCTCCTGCTCCACTGCACTGGCCACTCTGCGCTGTGCACTGTGGGCTATGGGCTCACCCCCACGGAACAGATCCTTCCCGTGGACCTTCCAGGCCTACCTGAGCTCTGAATCTGTCACCGTTTGTCTCCCACTGGATTCTGCACCTTCAAAATTTTGGTCGGATTCTCCTTTCGGAGGTACCAGAAGGAGTTTGTCCAAGAGCTTAGGTGAGTCATTTCTCTCACTCCGCCATCTTGGCTCCCTGTACCCTGGGAATTTGGACAATTTCAACCATCTACAATGTCCTTCAGAGACTGAGCAACCTACAGGTTTCTGAATGAGGAAATGGAAAGGGAAAATTTTTCTGGTCCAAATTCAATAATTGCTTATTGATATGAGAGAAATAATCATTTTTTTCAGAGATATGGAATGGTAAAGGGAGGCAAGTAATGTGAGAAAGAGGATGGGGAGGGGAAGGAGCAGAGACTATCACTCATGCAACCATAGATTAGATTTGGGAGCACTAGGGATCATGAACTCAACAAAGATACTTGGAGAGCAAGAGTTTGAGGTCCAATTTTTACCTGATTTGGGGGAAACAGACTCTTGTCTGTGATACCTGAGATTAGTTCATTAACATATCTGAATCATCTCAAAGTTATCAGTAAAATTTTAAAGTTAACCTCTCTGCTTCTCAAAATCCTCAGCACTCTTTGATGTTCTGCTGGACTTGAACTATGGAGGTCTGGAATTTGTAGGCCTTAACAGCAGCACCTTAATGGCTTCTGCTGACTCAATACATATTACCAGGATGTGAATTTGGGTTAATAAATGATACCATTTTAAATCATACTCCTTTGATCTTTGGGACAGTTTGTATGTGGCTTTCAGGTTCCCCTTTGCAATGCTACTTTCTGTTATTGACTATTTATAAATGTAATAGATTGACTGGAAGGGGAGGGAGGTTGTCAGGGGGACCCGTAGAAGAAACAGTTTTAACACAGGCATTTGAAAGTGAAGGTTGCTTTGGGGTAAAGGTACATTTAAGAATGTATGCTCCTTGAGGGCCAGTACTTACTTATTTTTTTCTTTACATTCCCAGTGCTTGGATTAAATGTTTTTAGAAAAACAAAGAACACCATGCTGTTGTTTTCTTATGAATGTTTAGACATATAAGGTTCTGCTGTATAGGTTCCCTTTATAGTGGTGGTCAGTATGAATAATATAATAGTAGCAGATGTTTTTCAGATGTTTAAAAGCCCATGTGAGTAGTGTAGGTTAAAGGGGCTAAAACTTTGCTTCACTTTAAGAGTGTCTAAGATATTTACAATAACACAAAGTCTTCTTTGCTAGATGTGTTCATAGTCTGAAAAAAGATGTATTGGTGATGTTTTGATTTTCTTATTCAACCCATGGTTTCTTTTTATTAAGACTTTCATTATAGACTTTTATTAAGTGAAATTTGTTCTAGTTTTTAGCAAAAATAAGAAATTTTGATAATTGTTATCACTTCAAGACCAAACTGTCCTCAAAAAAATCAGAAGGTGACCTCTGTACAGGCATACCTCATTTTATTGTGCTTCAGTTCATTGCACTTTGCAGGGCTTTTTTTTTTTTCTTAAATTGAATATTTATCACAGCCCTAGGTCAAGCAAGTCTGTGGACGTTTTTTCAAACAGTACGCTCATATCATGTCTCTGTGCCATACTTTTGTAATTCTCTCAATATATCAAGCTTTCTCATTTTCTGTTTTCTATTATATATCCTGGAGATTTGTGATCAGTGATCTCTGTTGTTAATATTGTAATTATTTTGTACTGTGCCCACATAAATCAGAGAACTTCATTGATAAATGTTGGGTATGTTCTGACTTCTCTACCAACTGACTCTTCCATCTCTCACTTCTCCTTGGACCACCTCATTCCCTGAAGACATAACAATATTGAAATTAGGCCAATTAACCCTCTAATGCTCTTGAAGTGTTCAAATAAAAGGAATCAATCCACGTGGCAAACTTCATTTTTGTCTTATTTTAAGAAGTTGCCACACTACCCCAATCTTCAGCAGTCACCACCCTTATCTGTCAGCAGCTATCAACATCAAAGCAAGACCCTCTATCAGCAAAAAAGATTACAATTTGCTGAAGATAATGGTTAGCATTTTTCAGCAATAAAGGGTATGTACATTGTTTTTTAGATGTAATACTATTATATACTGAATAGACTACATAATAGTATAAACTTTTATATGCCCTTAAAAACCAAGAATTTCATGTTGCTCACTTAGCTGAGATATTTCTTTATTGCGGTGGTCTGGAACTGAACTCCAAATATCTTCAAGATATGACTGTATTTTTTTTCTCATTCATTGGTATATTACAAGTTTCAATTAAACTCATGCAAAATATAAATGGTAGTGTCCCTCCCCTCAGCATTCAAAACCTCATATGTTGTGAGTAGGGCTTCATCATATAAATGATCCCATAATAGAAACAATATGGTATAGCAGAAAGAGTGTTAGAATTGGAGTCAGGAAACATAGGTCTTAGACCTGCCTCAAAAAATTATTAATTTAGTGACCATTGATATTTCACCTCATCTTTCTGAATTTCTGTTTCCTCATCTGTAAAATGGAGAAAATAATTCTTGTACAACTTACCTCATAGCCATTTTGAGGTCTTTGTGAGTATAGAGGAAAAGAGTGGCAGCAACTATTAGTGGCTACAGTCTCTATCATCAGACCATGGGGTATAGGTAAGACAAGGTATAGGACAAGTAAAGGAAAAACTCTAACTTTCCATATGTAGAGGTCTCTGTGATGTTGATTCCATATGTCATTTGAAACTGGGGATATTTCCCAGGTTAATGGTTTGGGACATGGATATTTCTTTCTTTTCTCTTGTGCTTTTTCTTGGTGTAAAGATGTTGTTCAGTTGCTTCATTCATGTCTCTCTCTTTGTGACTCCATTTGAAGTTTTCTAGGCAAAGATACTGGAGTAGTTTGCCATCTCCTCCTCTAACTCATTTTAGAGATGAAGAACCTGAGGCAAATAGATTTAGTCACTTGCCCAGGGTCACACAACTAGTGTGTGAAGCCATATTTGAACTCACAAGGATGAGTCTTCCCGACTTCAGAGTCAACACTGTATCCATTGTGCCACCTAGCTGCCCCAAAAGGTTTGGGAAATATTTTAAATGTAATAAGTTTTTTTTAGTGACACTCAGAATTTAGGGAACTTTACCACTTATGAGCGAATGAGATAGGGACTGTTTATTTTTTTTTTTTTTACTTTATAGATCCATCATCTCACATAGTACCTAGCGAGTTGATGCTTATTTTAAAAATGCTTGTTGGCTGATTGACTGAGGGCAAGTTGGTGATTAACTAATTGATTCTTAATTATTAGGTGGGAAGTGAGGCAAAATAAAAGAACTACTCAGAGTTGAGTGCAATACTTAGGTTAAAAGGCACAACTTTTGGTGCCCTATATATTTAATCCAAAGAGCACACACACACACACACACACACACACACACACACACACACACAAACACATACACACACATCCACCCTTTTCAAATATTTGAGAATTAAACAGAATATTGAGAATGGTAGTCTTCCTCATTTTGAACTTTTTATCAAGGATGCCTATTTAAATGGAATAATTTATATAATGGATCACAAAAGCATGAGGAAAGGGAAAGAGTCCTTTTTCAGAGACTCTACTACTTTTCCTAAAAGGCTATGTATTATGCCAGTTAATTAGGCATGGTTGGTTATTTTGGAATTTCATTTTAAGTATTTTAATCATCGCCATTTAGACTCTATTATGGTCTCCTAGGTACGTGGAATAGCACTATTTTATGCAAGAGAACAGATAATTAAAGCAAACAGTCTCAGTCTTCAAAGATTTTGCAATGTATTTGAAGCAGGACAAATAAATCACATGTGAATCAATGAAATTAAATATATTTAGAGTTACATACTGAAATATAGAGACACAGGCAAACCCTAATGATATGGACTCATGGAGAGAAATTGTAGTCTTTGTGTAAAGCTATTTAGAGGTAAAGCTATTTCCTTGAGATAAAGTCATCAGGATTGTAGGAGAAGACTATTATTATAACAAATATTTTATATTTTCCTATAATAACACAATAATATAACAAATATAAATGAATATTAATATACATATGACAGCTTTTCCCATAATTCCTCTGTCAATTAAAGTAAGTTTGATTTTCTAATGGACAACAAAGTAATCCAGAAATATGCAGATTAAATTAATCATCTGTCAGTAGGATCCAGGAGCTTTGATCTGGCATTTCCAGTGCACTATAATCTGGACACATTTTGCCTATCAAACCTAGGAACTTAGGTTCTAGGCAGGATCTTAGCAATTATCATTGAGATGAAGTGACTTGGTTAAAATTTCAAAGGTAGTAAGCTGCAGAGCTACTATTCCATCTGTGACCTTGTCATTTCTATGTCACATTTCTTATTCTACCATACTGTCATATCTTCTCTTTTCCATCACAAATCTTCCATTCTGGTTGGGCCAGCCTGCTCACCATCCAACCCACTTATCATGTTCATTTCACTTACATTGCTTTGTCCTGATATTTCTTTTATGTGGAATATTTTCTTTCTTTCCTGTATCCAAATACTGCTAAGTGAAATAACGATAAATGGCAAGCTGAAGAAAATGGGATGTGTGGGATCAAGGGAGCAAGACAAGGGAGGAGAAGAAATCTGAAAAATGTGAGATAAGAAGAATTCATAAACTTTTAACAAATAGCTTTAGTTTCTTCAGGAATGCATAAGGTGAGCTCCTCAGATGAGATGATGCCCTCTGAGGTTTGAGGGGTGACAAAAGAGTTTGAGCTAAGTGGGACAGCAAATTAATTAGGGAGGTGTAAAAAGATTGTCTTGCTACAGTGAGGGTCCAACTGAAATTATGTGACATAGTGAGATGATAAATTCCTTGACTGAAAGGGCCCTATCTCCTGATAACATCCTGGCAATTAGCAAAAGTTTTGGCACTAACTAAATACTTGTTTGTGCATTAATGATTGAAAGACAGTATGGTATAATGGAGTTCTGGCCTTAGCTTCAGAAAGATTTAGACTCAAATTCTAATCATCTGTAAAATGTTGTAAGTATTTACTTTACAGGCATGATAGTCAGATGTGTGTGGATGTGTGTGGATATGTGTATGTATATGCAAAGTACTTTACATGAAGTACCTTATATGAAGTACTTTACAAAAGTTAAACATTATATAAATGTCAGCTATTTTTACTTCCATTGTACATTGAGGGAAAAAGCACACTGACTTCCTCTTCAGGCAGTGCTTCTTATAATGCATAGATTTGGAATTCTGCTTAAAATAATGAGAAAGATGAAACTTGGTTGATGAATGTGGTTACATCTGTATTTTTTTCATCCTCATTATTAATAGACCAAAAATAAAAGGACTAAATCTTGAAATAGTTTATAGGTAGGTTGTACGTAGAGTAACCTACTCTGTGAGGGTAATTAAACAATGGAATAGGTGTATAGTCTTCTTGTTTAAATTTTATTTTGTTTCATTTTGTTGCTTATGATTTTTATTTCTAATTTTAAGTTAATTTAAATTTACTTCCATAAGTTTTCAATTTTTCCCCTTCCTTGCTCCCTGTGTCTCCAAGACAGCCTGCAATCTGATATAGGCTTTCCATATACATTCCTATCAAACACAGTTTCACATTATTCCTACTATATAGAAGAATTATGATGAATGGGAGAAACCATGAGGAATAAAAAACAAAATAAACAAACAAACAAAAAGAAAGAAGATAGTCTGCTTCATTCTGCGTTCAGACTCTGTAGTTCTTTCTCTGGATGTGGATGGCATTTTCTGTCATGAATCTTTTGGAAATATGATCCTTGCATTTCTGAGAAGGGCTGAGTCTATCAAAATCAATCATTATACTCCGGGACTCTTCTCCTGTGTATAATGTTCTCCTGGTTCTGCTCACTTCACTCCGCATAAGTTCATATAAATCTTTCCAGATTTTTCTGAAGTCCACCTGTTCATCATTTCTTATGGAACAATAGTATTCCATTACCTTCATAAACCACAACTTGTTTCCCCAATTGATGGGCATCCCCTCGAATTCCAGTTCTTGGGCACCACAGAAAGAGCTGTTATAAATATTTTTGTACATGTGGTTCCTTTTCCCATTTTTATAATCTCTTTAGGATACAGTCCAAGAAGTGGTATTATTGCTGGGTCAAAGGGTAAAAATCTTTTTTTAAAAAATGAGTCGGGTGTTCATTTGTTAAATATGAAACTACAAAAGGTTACCGCCCATCTTTCACCATTTTTGTCCCTCTATGACTTTAGACCAGAATGCTGCTTTATGCATTTTTTAATTTTGATATCACTTTTTATAAGAGGCAGGAGATAATGATAGTTAGTAAGACTGACCTTGAAATCAAGAAGATCAGTGATCAGGCTCCGCATCTAATAGGTATCAGATTTGTAACTAACAACTTTAACTTTCCAGTGTCCCAAGTCAGTCTGTACAACTGTAAATTGCAGATGAGTTGCCTATCTGCTTCAGTGAGGGGATTTTCTCTGCCGGGAGTTCTTTAAAATAATAAAATTATAGATTCAGAGCCAAATGGATCCTAGAAGTCATCTAGTTCCACCCCCTCATTTTACAAATGAAGAGAGTAAGATTCAGAGGGAAGGGAAAGACTTAATCAAAGACCCTGGTGTAAGAAGTAGAAACTGGAGATGGAAAAAACTGGAATTTTCAATTCCTGACTTTAGATCTGGGGCTATTTTCTGCATACCACAGTACCTACCAAATGTCTAGACCAGACCTGTACAACCTGAGAGTAGCTAGGGGTGAAAATTGCTACAGGTAGGTTATTCGGGGCTCACTTTCCAAGTAAAGTTATAATTAATGATTAAACTATTTCTCAAAAACCCTTTTATTTTATTGGAACATAATCCAGAAACTGCAATCAGCAAACATTTCTTTATGAAGTCATCTTCAGTAAAAGACTTTCCAGCAGGAGCAATTTCTTCAAAAATCTGAAAACTAACCTTAGTAACCACCTCATTTTCTGAGTTAACTTTCTTGAAAAACTAGTGTTCCCCACTGAGATTTTTTAACAATTTGGATGCTTTAATTTGTTTTTCATTGGTGATCAATTTGCTTGTCAGGATGTTTTGCTTCAAAATGGCAATAAAGATTGTATTCCTTCAAAACAGCTATTCTTGGCAAACAAGGCATAATATTTTGTCTCTCATGTAACTAAACAAGTTCCTATTTGTCCATTCCGAATTAAACACTATGTTTTGACTCTATCTTCCATTTCTTTTTATCACCCATTTTCTAAAATCACCCCAAAAACTTTAATTTTAGAACCAAGAAATCTCCACAGCACCTGCTCACATATAAAGAAATACTGAACTGAGGGTGTAACCTTGGAGTGAGCACCAGACACTCACGTACCCTGGAGGACCACAGTGGCAGTGAGGGAGGGGAAGAAGCCCTCATGTTGTGTTGTATAGCTGTGTTGGCATGTGACTGCACTCACTTTGATCCTCTTCAACGCCAGTAATGACTGAAAACACAGTGAAATAATAGGACTCTCCCTCCTCTTAGAGTAGAGACAGACTGACAATGGTTGGATGTCACAGGTCACGTGATAAACAGGAAAGCATGCAGTTACATGACAGGCATGGTAGTGACTAGTGGAAAGCAGGTTAAGCAGGGCATAAACAAAGCATTCATTACATCTGTACTTTCATTTTCATCCTCTATATTTTTCATGGGCTGCTCAAAATCTTTTGGTAGACTACAAAAGGTCTGAGGATTGTATGTTGTGCAAGTCTGGTCTAGACTCTAGAGAACAACCATTAGACAAAAATCACTTTGATATTCAATCTTTTTTTTTTCTTTAAATGCTTGAATATATTTCTTTGCTTTACTTTTTACATTTATATTAAAGAAACAATAGAGGGGGAAGCAGATTCTTTTTGCTACTTAGTGAAAAATATATAGCAGTTACATAAAAGCCTACTTAAATCATATATTATTTTACAACAACTATCATCTTATTTGTTATTTATTCCACACTGACACTTGTCAGTTCATTTTCCATAAAAGCTCCAGGTAGCAGTTTTTTTCCGTGGAGAAAAAGTCAATAAAATGTTACTTTCATTTTTTAAAAAGAAAGTTCTATTAAGATGTTTATAATTTTCTTAAAAAATGAAAAAAGTCATACCTGAGAAAAAGAAATCTCCCATCTTATAGAATTAAAGAACAAGGAAACACATCAATAGATTTTTAAAAAGGAACATTTCAGTCTCTGAGAGCCCAAATGACTTTTTCAAAACAATTTAATATTTGGTTCATACAAATTCTAAAGTAATATCCAAAAGCACCTAGTGTATCAAATTTAGCGATCTTATAGTAGCTAAGGAAGTTTAATAAAATAGCATATGCTTGCAATGAATTGGAAAATTTTCTAATAAAAAAAGCTAGATCATAGAGTATTTTAAAAAGTGTGAACTCTCAGCTCACTAGAAAACAATGCTGCATAGTCACATTTCATGAATTGTTGCTGTATTGGCTTGGCTTAACTTTTTCTCTCCTCTCTATCACCCCAAAGAGACCCTTTTGGCAAAGGGAGAAAGAATTGATAGGAAGAGTGACATGGCATATTAATACATATTTTTTTAATGGGCTGGTAGTACAGTGGATAGAGAGACAGTTAAAATTAGTTAGGAAAGGCTGAAATATTGAATCTGGGTCCTGGGCAAATCATTAATTTCTCATTTATCATAATTTCACTTAATTTAACCCCAGGTAACTCTAGAAAGTATAAATAGAATAACTTGCTGATCTGCAGTATTAGAAGAAGTTTCCTCTCTGGGAGCTCCCTATACAGATTCTGATATTTTAAAATTAAAAATTAAAAAAAATTAAAAATTAAAATAAAAAAAAATCAAGTGAAGAAAAAAAGATAGAAAACACTTTCTAATGAATGTTTACATTCCTCGTGTTTCTGCAAATAATAGTTTAGATTTCTAAGGTGCTTCAAGGCTTCCAAAGCATTTTCTTACAATACCTCGGTGACAAAAGTAATTAGAAGCATTGCAGCCTCATTTTTGGCCAAGGTGAGGCACAAAGAGATAAAATAATTTTTCTAAGATAACATAGTAAAAAACAGAGCCGTAACTGAAATCAGGTTGTTGTTTTTTTCTGTTTTTGTTTTTGTTACAGAAATCAAGACTTAGAGATTAACCTTCTGATCCTGGAATGTGATAGTTTCAAAAGATTTCATAGAAGCAAAGACAAAGTTACAGCCACACTGACCTAGTTTGTTAGCTAACTAGCTTGATTAATATATAAACCAGGTGGGTGAATGTACTATAAACCAGGTGGGTGAATGTACTCATCCAAGAATGATGTGTGATATGTGAGCTCCTGTCTCACTGCCATCCCAAGTCCTACCTTGGCCTGTTAGGGGGTAAGTCAAGTAAAGATTGCCAAATCCCAATGACCACTAGGAACTGGAGTAGGGATAAAGGAATTACACTGAGGTGGCCAGTGACAGCTAGAGGCTCCAGTGTATGGGCAAGCAAACCCTAGCTACTTTTGATGACTCCCATGATGAATAGGACACAAAGGAATGAGCATAGGATATAAGAGAATTCATGAATATTCGTCAGTCATTTTTGTTGCTTCTGTCTGCACATTCCTTCTTCTCTTCCTCCTCCTTCTCCTCTTGGTGATAGAGCTTTTCAAACCAGCTTACATTTCTGTAGAAATAGAGGTCATGGAAATAACATGGTATGTGAGCCATAACTCAGGTTTATTGTTGTTTAATGCTCTCTGATTCTCCATGACCCCATGTGGGGTTTCTTGGCAGAGATACTGGAGTGGTTTGCCATTTCCTTCTCCATCTCATTTCATAGATGGGAAAACTAGGCGAGCAGGGTTAAGTCACATAACTAGTAAGTCTGAGGCTAGATTTGAACTCAGAAAGATGAGATATGCCATCTAACAGGTGGTAAGTGTAAATAAATACATTCTGGAGATTCTAGAGATTAGAGAGCACCATAACCTGACCATTTTGCTACTTACAACAGAGCATGCATCTCTTTCCTTTCCTATCTCAGATTCTACCTACAAACTGCTTAAGGCAATGCTACCTATTCAAGTCCACTCTGGGAGGCAGGTTCTAGGCATGGGTAGTATCACATGATTTGTAAGCATTTCAGAAAGATAAAGTTCGTTCTGAGATCCTGTGGAACCTAGATTCAATCTACCAATAAAACCCAATGGAAATTTATGCTGAGATCCATCAGATTTGCTGCCATCTATAGTGGAAGGTACAGGGATAGAGGATGTCTCTTGGACTGCTGGTGTATAATATTGGGAGTTAACCAGAGTAACTACAGGGTCACACAGAACAGACTAAGGTCCAGGTTGCAAGAGACAATCCAATGAATTTGGCTTCTTTCCAGGATATACCAGAACAGAAAGAAGTCAGACTGCTGGATACCTTTGGGGGCCACAGATAAAGTTCTTAATGACATTCTATACACAAACATCAGTATCCTTTTTCCTTTACCAAACGAGACAAGATTTATAAAGCATTTAACACCCTGCCTCTAACATACCAAGTTCATAATGTATGCTTATTGTCCTCCCTAACTCCTATGAATTCCATGAATTAATATAATCCAAGAATTAATTTCTCAGATTTAAAGCTGGAAGAGAACTGACAGGCTATAGAGTCCACTTCCCACCCTTTAAACAGATAAAGAAACAGGGGCTAAGAGAGTTTAAGTGATTTCTCCAAATCTGAACCCAGGCCTTCTGATACCAGATTAAGCACTCCTGAGATTGCATTTGTGACACAACTACTTTGAGAAAGAGAAATCTATGACGATGGTTTTGAATTTGTGGTCAGGCCATTTCCTCCCATCACTTCTAGCACCACCAAGAAAAATGTTCTGATCATGTAGAACAGAGATAACTCCTTTCTATTCAGCTGTCTTATGTGACATTTTTAAACATCACATTTAAATTCATACAGAAAAAGGTGCGTGTGTGGGGATGGGGGGGACAGGATTTACAAGACATGATTACAAGGTCTCCTTCCTGAACACAAGTTGGTTGTCACTCACTCTGGATTATGTGAGCTCAGCCTCCCAACCTTCAGAGTATAGAATCAGGCTCATTATTCCTTAGTTTCTTTCATTAATCTTGATCTTGATTTGCATAACTCTGTCTGCAAATATTTGCAATGATTCTAGTCATCTCTAAAATGAAATTGTAAAAATGCTCAGTTTGTACTGGTAGATCTACTACATCTCATAAAGACATTTAGATTTGTATATCAAGTATGAAGAGTAAGCCAGTTCCCCAAATTACATCTGGACTTTGATGTCACTAGTGAGCCTCTCTTATATTTTTAGGGCTTTATCTCACTTCCCTGGCTCAGAAGCCCCTACCCAAGGAACCTGGCATAAAATAGCTCTAACATACTGAATCCCTCACTTATTTAGGGACAGAGAGAATACCCCTAATTACCTCTTCCGTGTCACAGAAACTTTCATAAGAGTTAGAATTATTCAGATCACCTTAAAATGTCATTATCTCCAGACGCTGAATGCCTTGAACTCCCATATATTTCCAGCATGCATTTCTTAGGGAGAGAGGAAAGGTGAAAATAAGAATGAAGGATTTGCAAGCTATACCTGTACATATAAACAGATCACCCCAGAGCACCAAATTCAAAGGCAGTGTCCTTTCCCCATCTAGGTTCTGCATCTCCACATAATCACAATTCTTCTTCTTCTTGATCACTCCATGGCTCACATCTGATGGTCTGGGCTCACTCATTCACTCTCCATCAGCAATTCTGATCTTTTCAAGGTGATTCAGAGATCCTTTGGCTCAGTATCAGCTTCACATCCCTCTTATAATTGCTGGTGCCCTGACTTATCTGATTTACCTACCTGAATTCCTGACCTCTTGTTCATGCCTGATTACTACTCCTCCCAATCTTGACTACCTTGATTTTTGGTCCATAGTCTATCTAACTTTGGATACTCAACCCACCATCTTGCTACTCAAGAAATTGTGTTATTGAGCAGCGGTCCTGACCTCTGTCCTTCCCTAGTGTTCTTGACTGTGTCTAACTCAGATCAAACCACTGGTACTTTAGGTTTGCTATTTGAGTGAAATGAGATACTTAGAAATTTTTCAATAACTAACAAAAGGAGATTTATACAATTGTAACAGAGAAAAAATATTCAAGGATAAACATGGAGTCTACTGTTTCTCTGCTTTTAAGCTGCTCATGATGGTCTACCAGGCAAGCATCAGTAAGAGTCTGTTTTGTACTCTGGCAACCAGGAAATGAGCTTCAAGACTGGTTTCTACACCTTTTAACGAAAATCTAGCATTAATTACACAAGTGTGGGGATAGAATATTACTGCCACCCCATGTGGGGGACACGTCATGTCCTTAAAATGCTGCTTTCCACAATTCCAACAAGACAGATTTCTGATTTGGAAGGGGTAAAAAGTAAAAGAAGAAAATAATATATTCTAATACATTATCTGGGGAATGGAGTTACCAGTTTCAAACAATGGAGTGGCTATAACTGGTTAAGAATGGAAGAACTGAAAATACAAATAGATTCTGAGACAGAGTAGGAGAGGCTTGATAGTAGATTTTGATCCCTTGTAGGATTATCACTGAATTGTCTCCTCCTTTCACCTGTAACAGGTGAATGCTGCACAAATATAAATGTCTTGAAAGAAGCATTGTTCTCCCATCAGAGTTAATGGTATTGGAAATTGGGATTGACAAAATATTGTGACAAGAAGTTGAAGAGAAACATATGTTAATCCAGATTAAATTGAATAAAAGGAATAAAGAAATAGTGAGTAATCTGAGAGGATATTAGATTTACATAATCCTAAAAGATTAGATTTGCCTAATTCCAGAGAGACAGTGACACTTTAAGCAAGTTTATTCAGGAAGAAAAGAACCCCTTGTGTTTTAACCCTTTAAAAAAAATCTTTATTGTCATCCTAGCTCTAACTAGGGATCCAAGCACCACAAACTGTCAAGTTGGATAAGTACAGAAAACTGAGGTAAAGCTAAGTTTGGGTTACTGCCAATAATGAGGTCATGTTAAGGAATAATTATGGTAATTAGATTTAGCCCAATGAAAAATATGCTGTGCAAATTGCATTAATGTGTCCAAAATTCTAAAAATACATTATTCACCCTAAAGGGGACTTAGCTATAGCTTCCTATTTGATCTAACAATTCTTTCTAAGTAGGTTCTAAACTAGGGTGTTTTTATACTGCTGAAAAAGTTGCAAGTATTGTCACAGCCTTCCAAATTTTACCTCCTGGGCAAAAGGTTACCCCTGCCTTAGTTACAGTTCTGGTAGTTGCTAATGAATAAAATTTCCTGTTTCCACATAGAACCTTTTAATGACAAGTCTAACTACCATCATTAATTTCTTTTGTAGTCATAGAATCACAGGTATAAAAGCTAGAAGGAAAGGACATTAAGGATCTCTTTTTTTTATTAAATAAATTTATTTATTTAACTTTTTACATTCATTTTCACAAAATTTTGGGTTCCAAATTTTCTCCCCATTTGT
>JAQQSK010006561.1:0-14376 GCA_028658325.1 Potorous gilbertii
GAAAATCCAAATCTTGATGATTCTTTCTCTGATAACTGTATGTATGCAGTGCAGTTGGATCTGTTTGTTGATCTATGATGCATAAATTGCTTATGGTCAGACAGTTGGAATTCCTGTCTTTTGGTCTTTATTTCTCTGCGTGTATTTTCTCTGAAATTCAGGATGCTGACTTTTCCCCCTGAACTAAGTGTATGATACATGTATTTGATTAAAGTGAATGTTGACCCCTCAAAAGTTGTTTTCCTTTTAGAAAAGTAGATCTAAGAACCTGTAAAGCAGACCCTCCTGTGTATGTCAGGGTCCTTGTTTGGGTAAGGAAGAGGGTAGGGTCCTCAACTCCTGCCAGCATTCTGACACAGGATAATTTGTGATTACCTCCATTTGATGTCACAATGGAGTGGTCATGGACTCTGGAGACACAGGTTCTGAGCTCACATTAATCAAGAAATCAGTGAGTGTTTACTCTATGCCTGGCATTCAGCGCAACAGTTGCAAGGGATGCAACAATAAAGGGACAAAAACAAAAAGTCATTGCCTTCAAGAAGCTTGCTTTCTATTAGCCAAATATATATGCAATAAATATAAAACACAAGAGACTTGGGTGGGGGGAAGATGGGAGAGACAGTGAGAGGGAGGGCAGGCACCAGCACTGGAGTGCATCAGGAGAGGTCCCATGTAGAAATCCCACTTCTGACACTTACTAGCTGTGTGATCCTGGGTAAGTAGCTTAATTTTCTCATCTGGGAAATGAGCGAGTCGGAATAAGTAACCATTATGGCCCCTTCCACTGTTATATCTGTGATTTGATAATCTTAGATCCAGGGCTTAAAAATAGTTTCTTTTCATTGAATTCCTCATAATCTAATTACACAAAACAAAAGCAGTATGACAGCAAGACAAGTCTACCCCTGAGTTTGGAGCAGAAAGGAACCTTCTAGTTTACCTTGATCAACCCACTCATTTTCATCAGTGATGAAATTGAGGTATGAAGAAGTGAAATTGAAGGAGGAGAAAGAAAAAAGGTAACATGAGTAGGCTAAGTCCACCGAGGTAGAGAGAGCTAGAGCTGGCCAGGATTCAGAAGGGGAGAATCTCTAGCTCCTTAGTGTTTTCCACTGTGACACTGTGCTTCTTGCAGAATCACCTTTAGCTGCTACAATGAGTCAGAAGGGTCTTGTGAAATGAATATGTGTTGTCACTTTTCAATTGACCTTGCCATCCACATGCCTACTTCAATCTCATGCTTTGCTGGATTGTGGGTATGGAGGAAGGGGGAATGTGTCATGCTGAGGACTCCCTGAGTCACAGAATCAAGCAAAGATGAACAAAATATCCCAGGCTGGTGTGTGAATGGTGCAAAATAGCTAATGTGGCATCTCATAGCTAGTGAAGGAAGAGGGTAAGAAGAATAAATTTCCCTTAGGGTATGACAATGACAAACAAAGCTATCGAACCTAGGAGAACCATAGAGAAATGGTTTTCTCCATGCAGAAGCAAGAAAAAAAGAAAAAAAATTTTCAAGAAAAAATATCACAAGCTGAAATATGAATACTCACTGTGCATGCAATTACATTCATAGAGAAAAATGACTAGGACTTCACCGTCTTTCAGGCAGAAAGATATCTTGAGTGAAAGATGTGCCTTATTGGCCCAAAGGCTTCAAGATGAGAGTCTGCCCTCATTCTGACCACAATTCCTCCAGGAAATCACCAGAGTGAATCTCTAAGCTGATAGCAAAATCAGATCACGCAAGAATGGATCCACTAATTTGAGCCTTCTTCTAAAATAATAGCCATCATTCCCCAAATGAGAACATTTAATGCCTGAGGGACTGTGCAAAGACAGCTAGGTTGGTAGAGCTATGAGTTGGTCGAACAAAAAGCATTTTACAAGTCCCTACTATGTGCCAGGTTTTGTGCTAGGCATCAGTGATACATCTCAAAAAGAGGAAATCTTCTCCAACGATTCCAAGTATTAAGTTAGATTAATGGAAGAAAATGACTAAATTGTTTATTCCATTGACTCAGTGACCTCAACACTTGATATATATAACCCCAAGGACAACAAAGATTAAAGCAAAGTTCTAATAGGTGCCATGAGTTGACGTTCTCCTTCTTCTATGGATCAAAGAAGAGAGATGGTTTTTCGTCCTTATCCTTCATATCTTCTCCAGAGAAATGCAGTTCAGTTCAACTAAAAAAAATATCATTATAATTCTACGTTGTGAAAGAGCCCAGACATATGGCAGAAAACAAATCAGCAGCTGAAATCTTAAGCTAAACATGTAGGTTATTGTGATTGAGAGGGGTTAAACTGTTCTCGTTTAACCCATGCATGGTCTCACTGTTCCATTCCCAAATGTGGGGGGTGGGTGGAGCAGCTTGTGATAATCAGTGAAAAGACAAGACTCAGCACACTGGGACAGGGAGGATGATCTGGGAGCCTGTATATAACTCTTTTCAAAGATAAAGTCTCAGGGAAAACCTAAAAATTAACATCACACATGGAAACTTCTTTCCCTAATTTGAAAGAAGAGATTTGTCATTCCTCAACACTAATACTTGTCAGAATGACTCAGCTTTCCTTTCCTGGGGGACACATATCAAGCTAACCTAAACTAAACTAATAATGCAATTCTGAATATAAGGTTGTCATCAGTCTGATTTTTAATCTAAGAAAATATTGTTTGTGTGCATGTGTGTGTGCGTGCATGTGTGTCTCTGTATATGAAGCTCCAAAGGTTGTATATTTGCCTAAGAATTCTTGGATGCCAGACCAGCTCTGTCCATTTTATGAATCGGGGTCTAAAGATAGCTAGATGTGTTGTCATTCCTTCTAACTTACAAAGATCACTTTTTGGTATGGTTGTTGTTTGTTTTCATGAGTGAGATTGAACAGGAACAGAACCAAAGTGATTCACCCACTGACTTGTCCTGGAGTCATTTTCATGCTGTGGCCAAGAAAGTAACAGTACTTCCAGGGATCCATTGTGTAGGACAGCCATGCAGAAAAAACAGAGGCGATAATGGGGGAATCTAGAACAGAATTAGATTTGGAGTTGCAGGGTCTGAGTTCACATCCGGATTCTATCATTAAATAATTATATGTATGTTTTTGCCTAGGTCAATTCAGTTCTGTGGACTTCAGGGTCCCCATCTGTTTAGTGAGATGGATAAGCCTGATGATGCTTGAGATTCCTTCCTGCTCAAAATCTATGATCCCAAGAGATGCCAGCTCTAAGTCTATGATCTTACATGATTCTAGAGCTTCCACTTCCAGATCTCAGAAGCCAATATGTTGCCTAGGTCAATTTTGGACTGAGTGAGCAGAGGAGAAAGGATACATTTACATACAAAATGAGGAGCTTGGCTTATTAGACTCTGCACCAAGGAAAAGGAAAAGGACTCATGCACAAAAATATTGATAGCAGGCTCTTGTTATTTTTAGGATCAAAGAACTTATTGACTTTGTAGATAAAGTGAGGAAAGGATGATTGAATGATGACATGAAAGTATTGGAACATGATTGCTCCATTAACAATGATGAATTCAGAGAAACCTGAGAAGATTGTATGATGTGATGCCAAGTGAAGTGCGCAGAACGAGGACAATTTAAAAAATCAATATGATCATGAAAAGGAAAACAACTATGAAAAACTTTCAGAATTCTGATCAGTGACAGGATCAGTCATAATTCTTCAAATATGCCAATGAACAAAGTCTGCTGCCTTTTAATAAAGAGGGAATGGACTGGAAGTGCAGATTTTAACATCTTTTCATAGGTAAAGAGTGGGGAACTTGTTCTTGCTTGTGCATATTTGTTGCAATGTAGAGCTTTTATTGAAAAGTGGGGCATGATTGGTGAGGAGAGTATGGATAGTGTCAAAAAATGATAAAAGAAAAAAGTCAATAAAACATTTGAAAAATTCTTAGAGCAGGAGGAAGATCAGGAGAGGATACAGACAAGCAAGGAAGTGTTGATGCAATTATATTAAGTTTAATACAGACGTAAAAAATCCAAACAGCTATACCTGACAAAAATTCCTGGGTTCGTATACAAGCTTATTGGTCTTCTCTGTCTATGTGGAGATGTGGATATTTGTCAAGTTCAGAATAAAAGTATTAAAACTGTAAAAGATACTGGAGATATCCTCAAGTCATTTGTCTTCATAGTAGATTGTTTACTTGTTCATATTTGCGTTTTTCTTGTTATCATCCAGCTCTTGCTTTCTCTGTCGCATTCCTGGTTTTCTGTGTTCAACCAACACAGAATGGTCCATGCTATTCCCATGATCTTTGCCAGAGATGAAAGTCTACACCTCTCATTTCCTTTGCCATGACTGGTTCTAGATTCCCCATGGCTCTCTTCTTAGTCTGCTGTATTGTCCACTGACAAAAGGGGAGTCAAGAGCTCTCTCATTCACAACCATACTCCTGTCTGAAAAACCATTTGGAAATTAAAAGCTCTGGGTCTACTTGCTCCTGGGAATGCTCTTTTCCTGTGTCAAGCCTATGGTGAACTCAGTAATATGTCATTCAGGTATACATAATCTATTGAAAACATTCTCAATATAGCCTGCCAATATTAGAAACAATGTCCAGGGGAGGCACCAGGAACCAAACCTCTCATATTTAGTATTTCTCTCTCCCTCTCTCTCCAGAGGACAAGAGTCAAGGCAGATCAACTCTAGTCTTTGTTCTGTTATCCCCTCTGTCTCACCTCTGCAGACCCCTTGTAAGAGTTCCCAGACTCCCATACATTTCCTTCCATGTGTTTTTCTGTTTTCCTGCTCAATGCCTACATATTTTAAAGCACTGTTCCATGGCCTTATCTTTTGTAAAACTTTGCTAGACTGACCTTCTTTATGATTGACCCTCCCACTGTGCTTTGTTTGATAACATATCCTTCAGTGTTCCATAGTGCATTTACAACTGCTTGTATCTTTTCCACTTACTGGAGTGTAAGTTTCATCAGAGTGGAGTTCATGATGCTGACACACAGTATCTTCCCCAGCGCCCATCATACTTCCTTACAAAAGGCTGATGCACAGGATCTATGATTTGGAGCCAGAAGGGACCTCAGAGGCTTTTGAATCCAGCCAAGAAGAAAACAAGACTCCAGAGAAGGGGAAGGATTTGAAATGAAGATCATCATTCTAGAGGTGGCAGGGATCTGGTTCAATTGTTTCATCTTACAGAGGGGGAACTGAGACCCCAGAAAGTCACATGAGTTGTCCAAGTTCACACAACTAATTGTTGGCAGCAATAGGGATGGAAACCTAGGCTTTTTCTACCGTCCCTTGATGCCCTTCAATGATAATGATGATGATGATATCTATCATTTTACAGAACTTTAAGGTTTGGAAAGCACTTGGCATATGTCATCTCATTTTTTCCTTATGAAAAACCTGCCTATGTTGTCTGTCTCATTTGAACTTCTCCACAATCCTTGCATATACTGGTTCTTGTTATCTTCATTTTACAGATGAGAGAGAATATATGATTAACCCAGAGTCACACGGCTTAGCAAGCGCCTGAGGCAGGATTTAAACACAGGTCTTGCTGACTCCAAGCCTAGCCCTCCAGAAATTCTAATACCTGGCTGCCTCAACAAAAGTTTAATGCCATTTTTCTAGTGGAAGAAGGACTGATTGGGATTGAAAATTCAATAATAATCTTCAATGCTTTTCAGGTCATACTGAGTCCTTTCCAGGAAGCACTACATCCCAAGAGGAAGCCTGACTAAGTGGTTCACTTTCCACTTTGGTTTTAGGAGCTCCACCTGCATGCTGGCCACCTGGCCCATACCAACACTGGTTAGCTCCACTTTGGGGTTTGTTTTTCCATATAAGAACATAAGTTCCTTGAGAGAAATGACTCGCCTCTTTTCTTGGGTTTTGTATTCCATGTTTTGCATCTAGCACAGCACCTGACACACAATAAGAACTTAATAAATGTTGTGTGTATCTATGTTACATGAAAATATGTATATGATAAACACATATGCATATGTGTTACACTATATATGTAGATATATGTATCTATATATCCATTTATCCTGTCTATCCATCCATTCACCCATCCATCCATCCATCCACCCATCCACTCATCTATCCTGTCTTTCTATCTGTCTTTATCTCTCATCTATCTCATATAAGAAGCAAACCGAGCCAAATGAGAGACACACACACATCTCACCCCACCTCCCAAATAGGTACGGGGGGTTTAGCACATGAATGATTCATGTTTTCATGTGACAAAGTGGATGAATATGCATCTCCCTCTTCTTGATGACTCCAGGGCACAGCAGTCATACCCATTCCAGAATTCCCCCATGAAAACATTGAATTCCATGACTTCAGGGATAACAACGAAGACAGTAAGGACAGTTTGCTGGCTTTGAACTCTGCCTACCCATGATGCCTGAAGGAAGTTTCTGCCTAAATTCTACTTCTGCAAACATGGGAAAATTCATCTAAATGGAGGCAGATCAGAAGAAGCACAAATGAGAGAAACATAGACAAAGACTAGAGCCATGTAACTGGAACAATCACCAGAAAGAAAAAGAAGTCTGAGTACTGGGCAAAGAAACCTGAAGGTCAGAAAGAAGAAATAATGAGGTGTTGCATCCTTTCTCTACAGGTGGAATGCTGGGACACGACAGTTGATGGCATTCATCCCTTCTCTTCAATGCTCAGTCTTGGATGAATTGTTTTTTCTTTGTGACAAGGATAAATTTGATCTGGAGAGATGGATCATGTGGGCAGTGACTCTGGTATAAATATGGGCATCATCAATTATTAAAATGCATTTGTTTAGGTTAATAAATTGACTTCCTGGAATCCAAGTTCTTAAAGAAATAGACTTTATTATACCATTTGTACATACAGTGAAGCCTTACATATTCAGAATAACATGGCAGTAATCATTCCTTTTTCCATAGAATCAGAGAGCTGAAAGGGATCTCAGATGTTCTCTTGGCTAGAGGTATCAAAGACAGACCACAATATCTCAAGTGCTACCCAAAACAGGCTGAAATGTAATTTGGAAACATTGAACCCAAAAAATGCTCAATAAATCACAGATGATGTTAATAGGTAGTTTTCTAAGCCAGCATGATACCCACAGTGATGGTACCCATAGGGATGGTACCCACAGTGATGATCTAGTCAAAGCTTCTCATTTCATAGAGGAAGAAATTGAGGTTCAGTAAAAGGTAGTGGCTGGCACGAGGTCAAGCAGCATGTAAGAGACAGAGGCAGAATTGGAACCCAAAGCCTGCAATTTCAGATCAGGGCATCCCAGAATCTGGATTTAGAATAAGAAGTGGTGGACCTCAGAGGCATCTACCCCAAACCCTCATTTGATTTTATTCTTTTTTTTATTGCATTTTGTGTTATTTTTTCTAGCAACAAGAATTTATTTTCTCTACCTCTCTTCCTCTCCTAATTAAAGAAACAACTACAAGAAATATGCAGAGCCAAGTTAAGCAAATTTCCACATTGGTTGTGTCCAAAAAAATGATTGTGTCCTTTTGATTTTTACCACTATTACCTTCCATCAGGAGGTGAGTAGCACACTTCATTATCGGTCCCATGGAATTGTGGCAATACCTTCTTTAACAGAGCTGGAAACTGAGGCCTAGGGTGACTTGGTAGGTGATTTGCCCAAGTAGTGACCACATGAGATGACATTTTGCAGCAGAGCCAGGGCTCTTTCTACTTTTTCTAGTTTTCCTGTGCCTCTTTCATTCCCTGAACAGAAAGACACTGGTTGATAAGTGTCTGGTGCCATTCCATAAGCTGGAAAAAAGAAAACAACAATCATCCAGGCTATGTGGGGGCAATTTCCACCAGAGAAATAAATGAGAGGAATCACAGAATCTCTTTTTCAAACAAGGACAAAGCCACAAAAAAGAAAATGATTTCCAGTGATCTTTGCAATCGCTGCCCCACACAGGCCATCCAGGTCCTCGCTGCGTACATGAAGAAAACCCAATTTCCTGAGACCCAAATACAGCCACAGAATCAAACATTTGAAATGATAAAGACAAACCATTTACAGTAAAAAAAAAAAAAGAGTCCCTGGTAACCAGATGGGCTGCAAATGTGCAGATGCTGGTAATGAATACCAGGAGAGTTCCATATTTGGTGATGTATACATACCCTATTCCCGCAATGATCTGAGCCATGGATCATGGATGCCTTTGATGGCTCCGTATGTTTTTAGAAGGGATCCTTGCCTTCCCACTGAAGGATAGCCAAGCTGCCATGAGAATGAGATCTACTCTGCAAAGAGTCCCTTCCCTCCCCCTCAAGGAATCACATCTGATGCAGGCTTTCTCTGCCTGCTCAGCATCCCCCACATCAACACAGCCAAGAACAAGAAATGAATGGAAAATTCTTTGGAGAGCCTTTCTCAGCAGTTTCATGAAGATGAATGGACAGCTGGTTCATCAGGAAGGGTTCATGCAATTGCTCTCCTATCGTATTCCCTTAGGGCATACACCTGATTTCTTTCTTCAAAATGGAGTATTTAATAGCCCAAACTGGCTCTATTATGAGCACATGTTTCATCTTTCCATCAACATATGTGGAGTGGTGCACTTTGATGGAACCCGGCTGCCTTCTAGAGACACCAGCATCCGTCAATATGAAGCTGGAAAATGTTCATCAAAGCACTGAAGGTCAGATTCCCACAGGGTAGCTTCATGTGATTTTTCCCTCTCATCCCTCTCCCACAGCAAGCATAGCAAGGTGAAATCAATATGAATTCCAGCAAAGATGAGTCACTATAAATCAATTCAAAGATAAACACAGGCAAATGGAATTTCTTTGAAAGTTGGCCATGATCATTGCCCTAGAGAATGGATAAAAACAGTCTCTTTCAATTCACAATATTGGAGTTGCTTGTGAGAAGGAGATAGCTTTCTCCTTTGTCAGGGATCCATTAAATTTTTCTGAAGACAAAGGTGTTAGACATAATATCTCTGGCACAGTCCCTTGTACATAGTAGGTACTCAACAAAACTTACCTCCCAACTCAAATCTTGGCAAACCAGATATTATTCGCACTTGTCTCCTTCTTTGGATGCAGAGTGGTGTGATACAGTGTGTCAGACTCAAGAATGAATAGATCCTTACAGGCCTTATACTGACTTAGACAACCACAAATTACCATTATCTATGTTATATCATATTTGTATTTACTTTGTTATACATTTCCCTATTTTATTTTAATCTGGTTCTGGCCATAGTGAAGAATTTGCTGTTCACTTTTAACTCATTGGCTGGGAGTTTGATGTATCTGTAGCAGATGTTGAGTCAGGAAGATGTGATCTTGGAGCTTTCTGTTGGCTTTTAATTGAGAAACGTATTTATATAGTGTCTACTATGTTCCAGGCAGTGTGACAAGCATTTTTACAAATTTCCTCACAACAACCCTATGAGGTGAATACTATTAATTCCATTTTACAGTTGAGGAAACCAAGGCAAACAGAGTCACAGATAGTGCCTGAGGCTGTATTTGAATTCAGGTCTTCCTGACTCCAGGCCAAGCACTCTATTCACTGTAACTGCATCTATCTCTAGGCCCTCTGATTCTTCATTGCATCAAGATATTGGGAATACTCCACTTGTATCTTGGGTTAGACCCTCTGAGGAAATTAATTTTTCTTTGTTTCCTCTGCTTGCCAGCTTATTTTCCTAGAATCTAAAGTACCTAGGTGTCAAGGCTCAGACAGCTGAGTCAAGAAGAAAAATGAGTATTGTATTTGGCAGAAGTGAAGAACAAGTAGATTAGGGAAGGACTATGTAAAGGCCCAGAGGTGGGAAATAGGGGATGGGAAAATTCACACTAGTAACAATAAGTGGTCCTGTTTGTTGGAATGTAGAGCAAATGAAAAAGAGTAACATGAACTTAGCCAGGAGAGGTAGACTGGCACCCAACTGTGACAGTTGTTAGAAGCCAAGAAGAGATATTTATATTGATTTTGATCTAGAGGTAAGGGGGTGTTGCAGGAATGCCTTGAGCAGGGGAGTAATGTGGTCAGAACTTTTCTTTTAGAATAATTATTTATCAGGTTTATAGAAGATGGATTGGAGAGATGAGAAGTGGGGAGTCAAATTAAGAGATGACTGCAATTGTCCAATTAAGTAGTGATAAGGGCTTGAACTAGAGGAATGGTCATGGGAATGAAAAGAAAGGGACAAAGGTCAAGTGATTGTGGAGGAAGAATTGACAAGACTTGGCAATGGATCAGGTCATGCTCTAGGAGACCAGCAAGGGGAAGAACGGGGATTTGCAATTAAGGAAAAAGTGGGTTCAGCAAAAATGAATCAGAGAGAGAGAGATGGGAAAATGAAATATGTGTAAGTAAGGTGAATTTTAGTGTAAGTAAAGGCAAATTTTATTATTATTTCTTAGAGTTCAGTTTCCCAGAATCCATGGCCATAACAATTCCTTGTTCCCAGGAATTAGATATGAATTATCACAATTATGGTTCAAAATATCTCCACCACTCTTGTACAACATTATATAATGACAAATAATATAAACATCCACTGTGACTTTGCAGTGAGAGGGATGAGGTGATGTAAACTTGTGAGCTTATCTCTGGTAATATATGTAATATAGAAGGGGACCATTGGTCAGTGAATAGGGAAACTTAGGGTGGAATGAACAAGCTGGAATGCTGTGCGTGCCTCTACTGGCCCCCATTGAGGCTTGAGGGGATTTAGGAGATGCACAAGCTGTGCTTGTCTCAAATGACCCCTTTGAGATGTAGAGGTAGTTGCCCCCCTTCTCTGCCGTCCCTGTGAGAAGGGTGATTAGGTAATGCTGTAGGTGTTGTACTCCCATTTTAGCAATCCTTTCCTGAGAAAATTAGACTAGAACAAGGTAAGATTATGAATCCCTTCTTAGTGTCTTTCCATCTGACCATATCAAGAGTGAACCTGTGCTAGTAGTCCTCAAGTGTGCTGGGTTTATCTATCTTACATTTTGGGTACCATGGTGAAGACCATGGAAGTAGAATCATTTTAGATAATGGTGCCATCTGAAACGATTGTCTTTAAAGATGGGTGAAGTAAGATGAAAGTCTAGGTCATGGGAATTAGGGATGTTGATGAACTAGAAGGCCACACTTTGATGACCTATGTACTGAAGTCTTTGAACATATAGGTGAAGATCAAGCTTCATTCTTGAAGAGGGTAAGTGATGGGCTAACTCCTTGCAAAAGGTCAACTAACCAAAAATCTACTTTATGGCTGTGACAAGGTTCTAGACTGGGTGATAGAGGATGGAGTGGGGGGGAGCAGGAGGAGAAATTGCTGAGGGATGGGGCAAAGGGAACAAGACCATCCTTTCCCACCAGCTGCTCTGCTTGATTTTCAATCCACGAATGCCACCATTTCATAGAACAAGCTCATCACCAGAAAGAAATCTCATGATTATAGGGATTGCTTCAGCTGCAGATACCCAGCACCTGCTCAGGGCCCTCAGTTGCTTCTTCTCTCTGATTGTAGGGCTTGAGAGTGGAGCAAAAAAACCCAAACCAACCCACACCCCAAACTCCCTAAGCATCCCTCTATATTCACAGCTTCTCCACTGGTTTCAACTCCTCTGATAGGCACTCTCTGCTGACACCTCCATACCAGTTTTCATCTTGCTTTTGTGTCCAGTCTTCCCCCATTACAGCATAAAATCCTTGAGGACAGGGGCTTTCTTTCTTTTTATTTGTAGTCCTAATGCTTAGCACAACGCCTAGACATAGTACTAAATTTATACTCATCAACTATTGACAATACCAGAACAGCTAGATAGCGCTATGGGTAGAACCTGGGAGTCAAGAAGACTTGAATTCAAATCCTGCCTCAGATACTTACTAGATTTGTCACACTGGGCCTAACCTTGTTTGCCTCAGTTTCCTCATCTATAAAAAAAGCTGAAGAAGGATATGGCAAACCATTCCAGAGCCTTTGCCAAGAAAATCCCAAATGGGATCATGAAGAGTTGGACATGACTGAAATGACTGCACAGTTACACTGACAATTTCTGTTATATAGAATAGAAGCAGCAGTGAGAGAGAAGCTTTCTCCTTGAGATTCTTGATTTCTATATCAGAACAGGCAAGATAAGGTACACTCTTCCCTGAGTTCTAGAGGGGGTGACCAGGATTATAGCATCTTCCAATGAGAGTTAGGTCTTTGTTAGCACCAGAAGAAAAACAGCATCAACTGAAGTGAGAAAGACTAAACAGGAGTTTGTTTACAATCCAGTGAGAAGTCCAGAGGGCGGAAGAGAATGTGAACTGGGGAGAGCTTTGGCTGAGACACATAGGGATACAAGAACTAGAGAGCTAGGTGGTACTAATTATTTTTTCTTTCTTTTTTTAAAAAAATTATCCATATATTTTTAGTTTTCAACATTCATTTCCACAAGATTTTGAGTTTCAAATTTTCTCCCCATCTCTCTCCCCTCTGCCTACCCCAAGACAGCATGCATTCTGATTACCCCTTCCCCCAATCTTCCCTCCCTTCTATCACATCCCTCCCTTCTCTTATCCCTATCACCTCTATTTTCTTGTAAGGTAAGATAGATTTCTATATCCCATTACCTGTATTTCTTATTTCCAAGTTGCATGTAAAACATTTTTTAACATTCATTTCTAAACTTTGAGTTCCAATTTCTTTCCCTTCCTCCCTCCCCACACATCCCCACTAAGAAAGCAAGCTATTTTACATATGTTATACATGTATAGTTATGCAAAAAACCTCCATAAAAATCATGTGGTTAAAGACCAAATATATTTTCCTCCATCCTATCCTGCCCCCATTTATTCTATTAACTCTTTTGACCCTTACCCTCCTCAAAAGTGTTTACTTCTACTTTTGTCCTCCTATCATTTGCCCTTCTTTCTACTATCCCCTCACACCCTACTTATCCCCTTCTCTCCTACTTTCCTGTAAGGTAAGACTGATTTTCATAGCAAATCGATTGTGTATGTTATTCCTTGCTTAAACCAAATGCGTTGGGAGTAAGATTCACATTTTCCCTGTCACTTCCCCCTTCTTCCCCTTCATTGAAAAAGATTTTTCTTGTTTCTTTTATGTCAGAGATAATTAACCCCATTCTATTTCTCTCTTTCTCCTCCCAATGTATTCCTCTTTCACCCATTAATTTTAATTTTTTAGATATCATCCCTTCCTATTCAACTCATCCTGTGTCCTCTGTTTATATGGATATAATCCCTCCAACTACCCAAATATTGAGAAAAGCCTTAAGATACACAAACACACACACATATACATATATGTAAATATATATATATATATATATATACACACATATATGACCTTTCCATGTAGGAATGTAAACAGTTCAACTTTAGTAAGTCCCTTATGACTTCTATTTCCTCTTTAACTTTTCATACATCTCTTGATTCTTGTGAAAGTCAAATTTTCTATTCAGCTGTAGTCTTTTCATCAAGAATACTTGAAAGTCCACTATTTCATTGAATGACCATTTTTTCCCCTGAAGTATTACATTCAGTTTTTCTGGGAAGGTGATTTTTGGTTTTAATCCTAGCTCCTTTGACCTCTGGAATATCATGTTCCAAACCCTGTGATCCCTTAATGTGGAAGCTACAAGATCTTGTGTTATCCTGATCGTACTTCCACAATACTCGAAATGTTTCTTTCTGGCTTCTTGCAATATTTTCTCCTTGACCTGGGAGCTCTGTAATTTAACTATAATATTCCTAGGAGTTTTGCTTTTGGACTATGTTTCAGGAGGCGATTGGTAAATTCTTTAAATATTTATTTTACTCTCTGGTTCTAGAATATGAAGCAGTTCTCCTTGACAATCTCTTGAAAGATGATAGCTAGGCTCTGTTTTGGATCATGGCTTTCAGGTAGTCCCAAAATTTTTTAAATTATCTCTCTTGGATCTATTTTTCAGATCAGTTGTTTTTCCACTGAGATATTTCACATTGCCTGCTATTTTTCATTCCTTTGGATTTGTTTTACAATTTCTTGATTTTTCATAAAGTCATTAGCTTCCTTCTGCTCCATTTTAATATTTAAGGAATCATTTTCTTCAGTGAACTTTGTATCTCATTTTCCATCTGGCTAATTCTGCTTTCTAGGGCATTCTTCTCTTCATTGGCTTTTTGGATCTCTTTTGTCATTTGGGTTAGTCTTTCTTTGAAGTGTTATTTTCTTTTTTCTTTTGTAAATTTATTTAACTTTTTACATTCATTTTCACAAGATTTTGGGTTCCAAAATTTTCTCCCCATTTGTCCCCTGCCCCCTCCCCAATACACTGGACATTTTAATTACCCATATCACCAATCTGCCCTCTCTTCTATCATCCCTCCC
>JAQQSK010006563.1:0-14374 GCA_028658325.1 Potorous gilbertii
GACTTATTAATACAACTGCTAAGCCAAATGGACAAACTGGCCACCATCATAAAACAATGTGTAACAGTGAAAATAGAATACATGTGATCTTGGGATACATGTAATCTTCATATCAAACTAAAAAAATAATATCTAAATTTAATCTCACTTTCAATATTTCCTAAAAACATCAAATAATAAAACCAATATCTCAGTATCATATTAAGTTCTAGCATTTATTTTTTATTAGATGTTGGGAATTTTGTGGAATAGGAGAATAGAAAACTCTTCTTCAATCTTAATTTGATTACTTATTTATAGATTCTTTACATCCATTTATAAAATAGTCCTCTATCTTCATCCTAAGTTAATACTCAGCTGAGAATGTCAAGGCCAAACACTAAAATGATTATGTTTGTATGTTTAAGTTGATCTGCTGTGTGAATATTTGTCTCTCAATATTGGATGACATCTGGAAGACAAATATAAATTACTTTTTAAAGCATTCATTCAATATAGATTGCTTTTCTGTTTTCCCATTTTGTCTACTATAACTAACATAACTATTTAATTAGTAAACTATTGAATTCCTAAAAATAACAACATAATATTTCTAGAGTTTTTATTGTTTTTAATCATTTCAGTGATGTCTAATTCTTTGTGGTCCCATTTGAGTTTTTCTTGGCCAAGATACTGAAGTGGTTTGCTGTTTCCTTATCCAGTTTATTTTAGAGATGAGGAACTGATTCAAAGGGGGTTAAGTGATCCTTGCCCAGGATCACAAAGCTGCTTAAGTGTCTGAGGCTGGATTTAAGCTTAAGAAAATGAGTTTTCCTGACTCTAAGTCAGGCGCTCTAGACATTGCACCACCTAGCTGCACCAATTTCTAGAATTCTTGATCTATATTTTTTTCATATTTCCTCCAGAGGTAACAGAAGAGGTACATAAAAATAATACCATTATTAAAAAAGTTGAATATCCAATGAAAAAAGGAGGAAATTATAATAATTTGAAAATATTATTTTATCTATGTTTAGAAAATAAACTTTCTCTGTTATTTTTTCTTTTCATTTTCAACTTAAACACTGTTAGCATGTTGCATATAATATGTTTTTGCATTTGAAGATATACTGTTAATACTAAATATGCAATGCATCAAATTTTAGTGTTGTCGTATCAGAAGGTACTTGTTGTTTTCTTCATTATTTTAAGAGGACAGAGCCCATAATTCTAGAAATGCCTTTGCCATGTTTGTTTATAATAGAGTAGATTAAGATATTTAGTCAGCCATAATTCAAATAACCATTCTTATTTAGAAAGGCCGACATTCCATCTTTAGGTTAGGTTATTTATTTAAAATTTTATTATGTTTCGTAAATATATCTGACAACAATTATGCTGTTTTCTTTTCAATATCACTGAGTTTTCTAAGTAAAGATAAAATATCTTACTTTTATAGTTATTTCTGTCTTCTATTATCTTTTTTTTCCTTTCTATCCAGTTCCACCTTTTATTCAGCCTTTTGAATTTCCAAGATTCTCCATTGGACAAAGGGTCTTCATTCCATGTGTTGTGGTCTCAGGGGATCTGCCAATCACAATTACCTGGCAGAAGGATGGAAGACCAATTCCAGCAAGTCTTGGGGTAACCATTGACAATATTGACTTCACTAGCTCTTTAAGGATTTCTAATCTTTCACTGATGCACAATGGGAATTACACCTGCATAGCCAGAAATGATGCAGCAGCTGTGGAGCACCAAAGTCAATTGATTGTGAGAGGTAAGTACATATAATTACTCTGAAGGGCACTAATTAATTCCAAAGTCAATAGTATTTTCAAATGACATCTGTATGAAGTGGAGTAAGAGTGATTAAAACACATAGAAACCTCCCTTTTCATCTCAGGAACTAAGAACAATTTAAAATAATTGTTTATACTTCTGAACTTAACATGACCTCCTAAATAGACAGAAAGACAGACAGACAGACACACACACACACACACACACACACACACACACACACACATTCTCACTGATTTTTTCTATCTATTCTAGGCCATTGCTTTCTCATTTTTAGTTTCATTTTTAGTTTTTAGGAATATGGTTTGCATTGGCCCAACTTGGGATTCTTATATCCCTCTTTTCTATTTTTTAAAATTGATTTTATTATTGTTGTTAAAGCAGAATATGGTAAAACTTGATTGAAATAAATCAGAGGAATAAAATGATGTAGCCTAAAGGATAAGACCTAGGTTATGCAGAAAATATTTGTGGTTATTTCAATAAAACTGAATTCTATGTCCATTGTTATTGTATTACTTTATTTAAGTTATCCAAACCTTCATTCATATATACATATATCCATAAATATAAACAACACTTACTTTACAGAAGTATTGTAAAAATATTTTGTTTCAAAATTCACTATTCATTTATCCTAGATGTTTGACTATCAGTGTATCTCTGAAAGAAAAAAAATAATTATCTTTCTCCAGATATTTATGTGATAATCTATAGTACTAATTCTATATCGTTTTCAAAAGAAGAAAAAGAGAGATTTTGTTTTTCTTGTTTATATCTTTCTAAAAGTATCAACCCTTTGAGTTCTATCCCTTTCAGCTTTATTCATTGTTTCTAATAAGCAATCATATCCCTGACTGCATTGAAATAAGATGAACACACACTCACACACTCACACACACACACACACACACACACATACCCTCCCAAATCATTCCACTCTCTTTGGTGTGAGACTTCTTTGGAAATTATTAAATTTATTTTAAAAGTGTAAAAATAGTATGTAGCAATCATCTGGAGTGACCAAAAGGTGGAAATTTCCTCTCAGTTCTCTCCTGAGCTTTAATGTGTTGTTTGTATTTTATTAGAAATTCTTCAGTTATATTTTCTATGGAGTAGAATGCTACTCTAGGTGTGAGTAATAAAATAAGTAAGGAATTCCCCCTTTATTGAGTTGAGGGAATTGTGGGCAGCAGTCTAGAGATTTCTTGGTTCTAAAGAGCTGAAACATTTTGTTACTATTACTATGAAAGAACAATAAATGAGCTACTTTAGTTTGGTGTAAAGTATTCAAGTCATAGGTAATATGTCTCATACATCAATAAATCAATTAGTTAATGAATAAATATTTGTAATAATATTCATGCTGATTGTTCACCACTGACTACAAACAAGTTAAAAAAACTTACAGGCTGCTTGAATGTTCATAGTTTTCAAGTCTATTCATATTAATGCTGTTCCATATCTAAGTACTGATTTATGTTTTCTGACATATTTCTTAACACCTTGATATCTTTCCACCTTTTCATTGACATTGATGACAATGACCATTCTTTATTTTAAGAATTTATTGAGTCCTTAATAGAATTTGTCTATCTCTATCTCTGCACGCTGTACGTAAATGACCATTATTTTCATAGTGGTCTTTTTGAATAAGATCATTCAACAAACATTTATTAAGCACTTATTCATTTGCCTGGATTAATTTGATCCAAATTAGTCACCTAGTGGTAGCATTGGGGCAGGGAGGGGCAGGGTGAGAGGTGTAAAAAGATACATATACCCTCCTGATGGTGCAAGACTCTTCCCTTTATGGTGCGACATTGAGCACCACACCTTAACAATCAACCAGCATCCTGTGATTCTTAATCCTTATAAAGAAAAATAAAATGCAATCCTGCTTTCAAAGAGGCTGCAGTCTAATGGGAGAGATAACATACAATTATGTACAACCAGATTTAAACAGAAAAATTGGAGATAATTAACAGAGGGAAGGCACTAGGATAATGGTAGAGGAAGAAAAGTTTCTTGCAGAAGGTGGAGTTTTATGAGACTTGAGGGAAATCAGGGAACATAGAAGCTGAAGATGGGGAGGGAGAGAATACCAAGCAAGAGTGACAGCAAGTGAAAATGCCCAGAGTTAGGAGATGAAGGGGCAGGAACAGAAAAGAGGATCCCACAATATGCAGAATACAGTGGAAGGGGTTAAGAGTAAGAACATAAGAGTAATAGTAAAAAAAGTAAAAGACTAGAGGACATTAAAACCCAAACTGAGAATTTTATGTTTGATCCTGAAAGCAATATGTACCACAAAGCCAATTTCAGATATTGACTACTTACATGTGCATATGAAAGAATCTGGAGAGATGAAGTCCGATGTTGAAGAAACAGAAAATACTAAAATGAATTCTTATTGATAAAGCCAAGAAAAAGTTACAATGAGACATTTTTTCTAGCCCAGGGTGGCATAAGGAAACAGGTCTATGGACACTGGGGGATGGAGTTGGACTGAAGGACTGTTGAGAAAAAGCATCAGTGTAGGAAGCGCTGGGAAAAAGAGATCCCAAGAGGTAGGAATGGGTGCCATCTGGCAGCTTCATAGATGCAGGATATAGCAAAACCATTGCTTGTGTTTGCTTTAGCTGTGTGTTAAGCAAGGAACAAATTCCGTGAAGCAAATGAAAGCGGTGGGACTCTGAATCCATGAGCATAGCAGTGTCACAGACCAAAGGAGAGGTGCAATTTTATCCTGAACCTGCAGGCTAACAATGACAGACTCCAGCAGTACTCTACTGAAACTCTCAAACATTAAAAAGTCCATATACCCAAACCTGGGTCAGAAATTTGCAGAGCTTACAACAAGAAGGCAGTGATTACATCACTTTGGGAGCAATGTGAGCTTGTAGGCCCCTATCTAGAACTATAAAATCAGTGGAAGGATAGAAAATGATAGATGTTTAGTCCAGACATCATGCACACATGCACGTGCATACACCCACACACCCACACCCACACACAACCAAGAGGTATTGCAGAGTGCAACATTATCATCAAGTCCCAAGTCAAGAAATAAGCTAGAATAATGAACTAACAAAAACTATTATGGTGACAGGAAACTCAAGAAATAAACATAGACGAAGGCAAAGAAAAATGAATCTGGGCCAAAAGTCCAATAAGAATTCCCAGAATAATTAAACTAAGAATTTATTTAAGCTGAAAAATTATTTTAAAAACAAATGAGGAATAGAAAATAGAATAATAGAAATTTATAAAATAGAAATAATAGAAATAGAAAAAAGAAGTAATAGAAAAAAATAGGAGATGAGGAAAGGAATCTATGAGAAGAGAATTAACAGACTAGAAATAGAAGTTCAGAAACCTCATTGAAGAAAATAACTCACTGAACATTTGAATTGTCCAAAGGAAAGTCACTTAGTCCATAAGATATCAAGAAATAAAACAAATTCAAAAGAGTTTTAAAAATAGAATAAAATATGAAATAGTGCAGAGAAAAAACAACTGATCTGGAAAACAGATGAAGGACAGATCATTTTGGAACTACCAGACTACCTGAAAACCATGAACAACAAAAAGCCTAGACACTACTTTCAAGAAATCCATAAAAGAAAATAGGTTCACATATCTTAAAAGTGGAGGATAAAGTAGAGATTAAAAGAATCCACCAGTTACCTCATTGTTTGTGAGGACAAACCCCCAAATCCAAAATTGCTTTTTTTTTGTTTCTTAAATTCTATTATTTATACATTTTAAACATTCTTTTGTTTTTAAAGTTTGTGTTCCAAATTTTCTGTCCCCCTCCCACTCTCTCCCATCCTTATTGAAAAGGTGATCCATATGATATAAATGGTACATGTGAAATCATAAAAAACACATTTCCATATTATATTTTTAAAAGGCCAGAAAATTAAAGAAACTAAAAATATACACTTTAATTTGCACTTAGAGTTCATCAGTTCTCTCTTGAGGCAAAGCGCATTTTTTCATCATGAGTTCTTTGTAATTGTCTTGGATAATTATGTTGAGCAGGGTTTTTTTTCCTTTGTTGTTGCTCAGTCATTCAGTCCTGTCCAAATCTTCATGACTCCATACAGCCGAGGCTTTCTGAAATCATTTTTGAAAAAAATCTAATAGTTTATTTGAGAGAGAGAGAGAGAGAGAGAGAGAGAGAGACAGAGAGAGGGAGAGAGAGAGAGAGAGAGGGAGAGAGAGAGAGACAGAGAGAGAGAGAGAGAGAGAGAGAGAGAGAGAGAGAGGGAGAGAGAGAGACAGAGAGAGAGAGAGAGACAGAGAGAGAGAGAGACAGAGACAGAGAGAGAGAGAGGGTGAGGGTGAGGGTGTCTTCCTCTCTTAAGTTCTGGGAGGTTTATATCATGTAGAATTTTGACAAACGTTTCTGTACATGAGTCATACATAAATCACATGATGGGAATCCCAAACACAGGTTTGGGTTGATGTAAAAGAAGATCTGTGTGTGGGGACCTAAAACAAGAATTTGGGCAAATCCAAGAGCTGGGGGAACCCAAAATTCCATATAATTCTCTCTAGCAATCCTAGAGAATTTTTGGGATCAGGTGACATTCGGGGTGCAAACAATTGCTAGTTAGATTTAAATAGCATAATAATTATTTTCCAAACAATATAATAAAGCATTCTTTCCACAATTTCCTCCTCTTGAACTTTTTTCAGATCCAACATTCTTATATTAATGAAAGTATAATTACAAAAAATACTGGGTTATGGTAGCAAAAAGTTTTCTTTAAAATAACCTGAATCAATGGATACATTCTTCTTAATATCCATCTTATTTAAACCTTGATATAATTCATTTGAGAAGGTGCAGGGGTCAGAATGGTGACAAGTTTTTTCTAATATCTCATAATCAGAGGAATCAATTTGAATAAATATAAATGACTGTAAATCAGGGGACTTAAACTTACAACAGGAAACAAGGGTAGCATGGCCATGAGTATCACAAAAATCATAATCCTATGTTTTCTTCAATGTCTTAATAATTGAACAGTTATGCATAGTCATAATTTCATAGGTTCCTTTTGTCTTGTAAAGGAGACAAACATTGTTGAACAGATTCCAAAGGTAAACTAAGTCAATTTACAGATTAAGCTACATATAGAGGATTTGTAATTGACTGAATTCAGAGGACCTATTTATATGTCACAGTGATAACCAAAAAAACTCAATATCAGGGACTTCCTTTCTTGCAGTTAGGTAGAGTGGGTGACAAATAATTAAATCATGTTAGGAAGCTCAAATGTCCCTTGTCTTCTACTTGATGGATGTTGCACAATTAACATTACATTTCATAAGACCAGTTTTAATGAGGTGAGGGAAGAAGAAGAATAATGAAGAGGAGAAGGAGAAGAAAGAAATGGAAGAAGAAGAAGATATTGATGATAGCTATCAGTTAACCAAAATTTACAGAAGGAATGACCCTGATGCCTGATTAATTAGTTAATAAAAGAAAATTGAACATACTCTCTTACAGGCAAACAAATACCATGAAACAAACAAACAAACAAAAAAAGCCATAATCCCAACAAGTTTCCTTGTGGTAACCCAATCAGCATATTTCATCTAGAAACCCAGTGACTCCATCTAGTTGAATGTTCCCTGGAAACATCTTACTTAGGAAATTCTGGAAAATACCTTGTTTATGGTGCAGTTTCTTGAGGAAGCTCTTCCTAGCAGATCCACTTCTCTGGTTCCAAATCACTCACAGAGATTACCCAGGAAATACTACTAAAATCTGACAATAACAAACCTCAATAAAATTGAGGACAACATCCTAGATTTGACTTTCCAGAAACTAGTCATCTGGTGAAAAAGCAAGGCAAATCTTATTACCAGTGCTAAAGAAGAGCATCAAATTGGAAACCTGTTATTCACATGAGAGTTCAAAGAATTTCCGTTCTTAAATACTACTTTCTCCTTCTGTCTTTACCTAAAACCACTATGCAATATGATTTATTGCCATCAACAGACTGAAGGAAGTATTTTAAAAGAAATCAGTGAAAGCTTGACTTGTAAAATGAGCCATTTTGTCTCTTAATAGTCTTCAGAGATAAATCAAAATAGGAAAAACATATGATTTAAAATTTTCTTTGCAATTATTGATGAAATTTTACATGGAAAATCCATAATTCAATTTTAAGAATTTATCAGTAAAACTTGAGGCCTGAGTATTTTTACATATATATGTGTGTGTGTGTTCATGTGTTTGTATATGTACACACATTATACACACATGTGTGTATCTCATATACACATACACGCACATATATGTACACATTTGTATGGCTATGTGTAGACACATGCATGCGTATATGCATGTATCCATACACACCTACATAGATATATTATATATAATATATACATACAGATATGTGCATCTAGCCTCGTTCTTAGGAAAAATGGTCTAATATTGTTGCTTTATGAAAGAAACTTGTTTCGATTTTTTTCAGTTACTATTGTTAATTGTATTTTACTCCATCCTATTTCCCCCTCTACTTATTATGTTCTCTCTTTTCACCCTGACCCTCCTCAAAAGTATTTTATTTGTGACTATCCTCCCCCAATTTACTCTCCCTTCTATCACTCCATCCCTTCTCCTATCCCCTTCCTACTTTCCTGTGGAGTAAGATAGATTTCTATACCCAATTGGGTGTGTATGTTTTTCCCTCTTTGAGCCAGTTCTGAGGTAAGATTCACTCACTCCCTCTCACCTTCCCCATCTTCCCCTGCACTATAAAAAGTCTTTTCTTCCTGCTCTTATGTGATATAATTCTACCTTTCTCCCAGTATATTCTTCTCTCACCCCTTACTTTTACTTTTTTAAGATACTATCTGGTCATTCACATTTGTGCCCTTTGTTTATATGTACTCTTTCCAACTGCTCTAACAATGAGTAAGTTCTACTTGAAGGTCCTTTATTTCATTGAATATTTTTTCTCTTGAAGGATATATTCAGTTTTACATGGTAGGTGATTCTTGCTTCTGATCATAGCTTCTTTGCCCTACAAAATATCATATTCCAAGCACTCTGATTTTTTAATGTAGAAGCTGCTAAATCTTTTATTATACTGACAATGATTTCATGATATTTGAAGGATTTATTTCTGGCTACTTGCAATATTTCTTCTTGACCTTTGGAATTTGACTATATTATTCCTAGGAGTTTTCCTTCGGGAATCTCTGGAATTGATTGCTGCATTCTTTTGATTTCTATTTTACTCTCTGTTTCTAGAATATCAGGGCAGTTTTCCTCAATATTTTCTTGAGAGATGATGTCTTGGCTCTTTTTTCGATCATGGAATTCAGGTACTCCAATAATTTTTAAGTTATCTCGCCTGGTTCTATTTCCAGGTCTCTTATTTTTCTAATGAGATAGTTATATTATCTTCTATTTTTTTTTCTTTCTTTTAGTTTTCTTTGACTGTTTCTTGATTTCTCATTAAGACATTAGCTTCTTTTTGCTTGATTCTAATTTTTAAGGAATTATTTTCTTCAGTGAATTTTTGTGCCTCTTTTTCTCTTCCACCAATTCTGCTTTTCAATGTATTCTTCTCCTCATTGGTTTTTTGCACTTCTTTTACCTTTTGGCCCCATCTGTTTTGCAAGGTGTTATTTTCTTTTCAGTATTTTTTGTGTGTGTTTCCTTTACCAAGATGTTGACTTTTTCTTGACTTTCTTGTGTTGCTTGCATTTCTCTCCCCAATTTTTCCTCTACTTCTCTTACTTGATTTCCAACATCCTTGTTGAGCACTTTCATGGCCTGAGATCAATTTATATTTTTCTTGCAGGCTTTGGCTGTGGTAGCTTTGATTTTATCTTCTTCTGAGTGTATGTTTTGATCTTCCTCATCACCATAGTTACTTACTATGATCAGAATTTTTTTCTGTTGTTTGCTCTTTTTTCTAGTCTATTTTCTGACTTTTAACCCTTTGTTAAAGTGGGGCTCTGCTTCCTGGTGGAGAATGCACTGTCCCAACCTTTAGGGGTGTTGTGCAGCTATTTTCAGGGATACTTCTAGGGATGTATACATTTTCAGTTCTTCCAAGGAGATATGATCTAAAGACAAGTGTTTACTACTCTCCTACCCTATGCTCTGGTCTGTGAGTGAACACAGGCAGTCTTTTCTGCCCTGCAACTGTGAGGAGGGTCCCTGATCCACTGCAGCTGCAAACTCCAGTGTGCTAGTCATTCTCCTTGCCCTGGCACTGTCACCAATGGCTGTAACCCACATCTGAGTATGGGCCAAGGAACAGAATCCTGCCCCCTGTGCCAGTGAAGAGAACCTTATAATCTTTCTCATTAGCTTTTTAATTTTATTACTCTCTGTGGGCTGAAAGCCTCAGAAGCTGCTGCTGCCACTGCAGATTGAGTGGTTCCCAAGGCCCAGTACTTATTTATTGGGGCCTAGTCTAGGCTGGCAAGGTTTGTGTTGGATGTGCTATACTCTTATCCCAGTGAGGCAGACATTTCAGACTGACCTTCTAAGTTGTCTTTGACTGGAAAATTATTTTTCCTTGTCCTTTGGTGGGTTCTGCTGTACGATGAATTGTTTTATGGCATTATTTAAGTGTTCAGAAGAATTTGGGGGACAGCTCAGGTGAGTCATTGCCTTTCCTCTGCCATCTTGGCTCTCCCTCTCCCATTGTGACCATATTATTTACCAGTTCAACTCATAATCTAATAGCATCCATATTAAAAGTTACTTTCCTAATGATTTAATTGTGTGCGCTTCTGATTATCATTTTTCAAATTAACAGCATTCTTATACAATAGTTTCCCAAAATTCACAATGGAAGAAAAATTAAAATAATATTTTAGCAATTTAAATTTTAAAATATAAATAGTGTTAGGAATTTTAAAAAGATAACACCAAATGTTTTGTCAGTTAAATTATATGACTTCATCTGAATGCATTTCTGAATCCTCATATAAAAAATCACTTCATCCTATCATCAGTTTGACATTCTATACTAATCATATTAGAAGCCAGTATAAAGTAATTACACTTAATAAAATAATTATAGCTGACATTTATATAGCACTGTACCTGGCATTGTACTAACCACTTTATAATTTCTTTTTCTCATGTAATCCTCACAAAAACCAAGGTGCTATCATTATCCCATTTTATTGCAACATATATGTATATTCTTATATGGGGGAGGGAAGGTAATGGTACATATAGCAGAATTTTTTTCATTTTCAGAGGTGAAGTTTAATTAGATAGAGGACATGACTGTGATTCTGTTATGTTTGTATGAACTTAAAATAAGAAAGGAGAGGGAAGTTGAATACAATGGGATAAGAGGACAGGGAAAGGAAGAATGAACTTAAATAAGTTGGATGATAAGGTGTTACACAACATCAGGCACTATAATGAAACTTACAGTAAAAAATAACTAAATGGTGTATGAAAAATTGACTTTAGATAAAAATCTCTGCCAATTCTTTCTTTGTACCTCCAAGGCAAAATCTTAGACACTATTTTTCTCTTAACATGGGCTAAGATAGACTCATGTTGAATTTGTAGTCCTTAAAACCTCCAATTACTTGTCTTCATTTTTTTGTTTTTATAAAATAATTAAGTTTAATTTTTAATATTCATTTTCACAAATTTTAAATTTTTTCCACCTCAGTTACCTCTTACCTTCCCAAGATAGCATACAATCCAATATAAGCTGTACATATACATTCTTATAAAACATATTTTCACATTAGTCATGTTGTATAGAAGAATTAGAATGAGTGTGAGGCACAATGAGAGAGAGAAAACAAAACAAGACAAAAAAAAGATCAAATAGTTTGCATTGATCTGCATTCAGATTCCCTATTTCTTTCCCTGAATGTGGATGTCATTTCCATCATGAGTCTTTTGGAATCATCATAGATCCTTGCATTGCTAAGAAGAGCTAAGTTTATCAAAGTCAGTCATCACACACTGTGGCTGTTACTCTGCACAATGTTGTCCTCATTTTGCTCACTTTACTCAGCGTCAGTTCGTGGAAGTCTTTTCAGGTTTTCCTGAAGTCTGTCTGTTCATCGTTTCTTATAGCATAACAGTATTCCATTATATTCATATACCACAACTTGTTCATCCATTCCCCAATAGATAGACATCCCCTCAATTTCCAGTTCTTGATCAGCACAAAAAGAGCTGCTATAAATATTTTTGTACATGTAGATCCTTTCCCCTTTTTTATGATTTCTTTGGGATACAGACCTAGAAGTACTATTGCTGGGTCAAAGAGAATGTAAAATTGTATAGACCTTTGGACATAGTTTCAAATTGCTTACCAGTATGATTGGATCAGTTCACAACTCCACCAACAATGAATTAGCGTTCCAATTTTCCCACATCTTTTCCAACATTTATCATTTTCCTGTTTTTCTTGTTAGCCAAACTGATAGGTGTGAGGTGGTACATCAGAGTTGTTTTAATCTGCATTTCTCTAATCAATAGTGATTCAGAGCCTTTTTTCATATACTGCATCATAATCACACTGCTCATTATTTCTTGTAGCATGATACTAAATTACAATCAGATACCACAACTCATCCAGCTGTTGTCCAGTTGATAGGCATCTTCTCAATTTCTAATTTGCACAAAAAGAGCTGCTATAAATAATTTTGTACAAATAGATTTCCCCTTTTTTATATCTCTTTGAGGTATAGAACCAGTAGAGGTATTGCAGGATCAAAGGTTAGGCACAATTTCATAGATCTTCAGGAATAATTCCAAATTGTTCTACGTAACAGCTGGATCAGTTCACAATTACCTTGCTTCAGTTTATATGTCTCCTAAGGTTTTACTGAAACCATTTTCTTCACCATTTCTTACAACACAATAGTATTCCATTATCATAATATACCACAACTTATTCAACCATTTCCCTACAGATAGTCAGAGCCTCAATTTCCAATTCTTTGCTAACACAAAAAGAGTTGTTATAAATATTTTTGTACATATAGACTCTTTCCCGTTTTTTTTATCTCTTTAGGATGTAGACCTAGTTGTAGAATTAGTGAATTAAAGGATTTGCACAGTTTTATAGTCCTTTGGACATAGCTCCAAATTATTCTCAAAAATGGTTGGACCAGTTCACAACTCCAACCAATAACGCATTAGTCTCCCTGTTTTTCCAGGCCCCTCCAGCATTTATCATTTTCCTTTGCTGCCATGTTAGCTAATCTAATAGATATACAGTGGAATACTTGAGTAATTTTAATTTCCATTTCTCTGATTATTAGTGATTTAGCATATATTTTCATGGAGTAATTATTAATAGCTTCAGTTCCTTCTGAAAATTGTTGATTCATTTTTTTCAACAATTTATCAGTTGGGAAATAAGTCTTATTTTCATAAATTTGATTGAATTCCCTAAATATTTGAGAAATAAAGACTTCATCAGAGAAACTGACTGTAGAGAATTTTTGCCATTGATGTTTTTCTTTCTTTCAAATTTTGGTTGCATTGATTTTATTTGTGCAAAACATTTTTTCATTTTGTGTAATCAAAATTATCCATTTTACTTCCTGTGGACTTTTCTATCTCTTGTTTGGTCATGAACTCTTATACTAGCAATAGATCTTACACTAGCAATAGATCTGACAGGCAATTTCTTCTCTACTCCACCAATTTGCTTATGATATTACCCCTTATGTCTAAACCATATATATATTTTCAGCTTCTCTTGGTATACAGTATAAAATGTTGGTCTATTCTCAGTTTCTGCTAGACTGCTTTCCAGTCTTCCCAGGAGTTTTTCTCAGGTGGTGAGTTCATGCAGTAACAACTTTGATCTTTGGGTATATCAAACACTAGATTATTGTGCTCATTTGTTTCTGTATGTTGTGTAACTAATGTGTTTTATTGATCAACCAATATTTTTCTTATCCAAATTATTTTTATGATCATAACTTTATCATAGAGTTTGAGATCTGGTAGTGTGAGGCCCTCTTTCTTCACCTTTGTTTTCATTGATTCCCTTCACATATTTTAATATTTGTTCTTCTGGGTAAATTTTATTATTATGTTTAACTCCACAACATAATTCTTTGATAGTTTGATTTATATTGCACTACCTAAATAAAATAATTTGTATAATTTTGCTATTTTTATTACATTGGCATGGAAGTCATGAAAAACTAATATTTCTCCAGGTATTTAGACCTGTCTTTATTTGTGTAAAGAACACTCTCCACGAGTAATTAATACATTTCCAATTGTGTAGTGGTTTCTTTATTAGTGTGAAGAGTGCTTTGTAATTGTATTTTGATAATTCCAGTGGGTATCTTGGCCATTGGACTCCCAAGTGTTTTATACCATTAGTGGTTACTATAAAAAGAATCTCTTTTTCCATCTCTTCCTGATAGATTTTATTGATAATACATAGAAATGCTTATGATTTCTGTGAGTTTATTTTATATATATCCTTCAACTTTACTGACGTGGTTAATTTTTTCATTTAATCTTTTAGTTGACTTTCTAGAGTTCTTTAAGAAAATCATCATGCCATACACAAAAAAGGAATACTTTTGTTTC
>JAQQSK010006564.1:0-14373 GCA_028658325.1 Potorous gilbertii
CCTATTTTTCAAGGTGTTATTTTCTTCAGCATTTTTTTGAGTCTCCTTTATTAATGTATTGACCTGTTTTTCATGCTTTTCTTGCATCTCTCTCATTTCTTTTCCCAGTTTTTCCTCCACCTGTCTAACTTGATTTTCAAAATCCTTCTTGAGCTATTTCATGGCCCAAGCCCATGGGATATCTATTTCAGATGTTTGGGATACAGAGGCCTTGACTCTTATGTCTTTACCTGATGGGAAGCAGTTTTCTTCCTCATCAGAGAGGAAGGTTGGAATCATTTGGTCACCAAGAAAATAACCTTATATGGTCTTATTTTTTTCCCCTTTTCTGGGCATTTTCCCAGCCAGTTACTTAACTTCTGAGAGTCATCTCTACCTGTGCCTAGGTCAGCCCAGCTAGTGCTTGGGGTCTGATATTCAAATGCTGCTCTTCAGCCTCAGGGCTTTCAGCGGGCAGGCCTGGCTGTTATTCAGGGTAAGATTAAATCAGGTTCTCAGGTGGGGCAGGGCCACCTCCCAGGCTCAGTTCCCTCAGGAGGTTTATGCAGAGACCTTCTGTTGCCTGCTCCGGGAGCCTCTTTCTGCCCACTGCCTCTGTTGGTGCCTCCCAAGGGGGCCCCAGTCATGGAGACAACCCATTCCCCTCTCAGTCCATCCAGACGTCTCTCTAACTGCCCTGTGAGTCTGTGGGTGGAGGGACCTTCGCTGCCACTGGGGATTCCACCCCTGAAGCCTGCTCAGATCTGTTCTCGCTCCTGTTGGTGCTGTGCGGACAGGGCAGGGCTGTGCTCCACTTCTGGCCAGTGCGCGATGGATTGGTTTTTCAGGGCTCTCTGGAACAGAAATCTTCTTCACCCCATTGCTGTGCGGCTCCACAGTTCCAGAATTTGTTGGGAGTTATTTTTAGAGGAAATCCATGGGCTGTGGGTTCAGAGCTAGCATATGTGAGTCTTTCTACTCTGCCATCTTGGCTCCGCCCCCTTGACATTCACTTTTTTAAGATTTTGAGTTTCAAATTTTTTCTCCCTCCCTCCCCTTCCCATGACAGCAAGCAATCTGATATAGGCTATATATGTACTTATTAAACACATTTCCAGATTTGTCATTTTGTGAAGGAAGAATTAGTATAAAAGGAAAAAGCATGAGAAATAAAAAAAGAGAGAAAAAAATAGTATGCTTTGATCTGCATTCAGACTCCATAGTTCTTTCTCTGGATGCAGATAGCATTTTCTATCATGAGTTCTTTAAAATTGTCTTGGATCATTGTATTGAGGAGAAAGCTAAGCCAATCAGTTGATCATCACACAATGTTGCTGTTACTGTATAAAATATTCTCCTGGTTCTTCTCACTTCTTTCAGCCCAGTTCATGTAAGTCATTCCAGGCTTTCCTGAAACCTACTTTTTCATCATTTCTTATAGCACAGTAGTATTCCATTACATTCATATACCACAACTTGTTCAATTGATGGGCATCCCCTCAATTTTCAATTATGGCCACCACAAAAAAAAGCTGCTACAAACATTTTTGTACCTGCGAGTCCTTTCCCTTTTTTATGATCTCTTTTGAAATCAGACATAATAGGCCTTTGGGCATAGTTTCAAAGTGCCTTCCAGAGTGGTTAGATCAGTTCACAACTTACCAATGCATTAGTGTTTCAATTTTCCCACATCTTTTCCAACATTTATAATTTTCCTTTTTTGTCATATTAGCCAATCTAGTAGGTGTGATGTGATATCTCAAATGTATATTACTGTACTTGTATTTGTATTCGGTATTTTATTTGTATTTCTCTCATCAAAAGTGATTTAGAGCATTTTTATGTGACTATAGATATCTTTAATGTCTTCATCTGAAAACTCCCTATTCATATGCTTTGACCATTTGTCAACTGGGGAATGACTTGCATTTTTATACATTTGACTCAGTTCTCTATATATTTTAGAAATGAGGCCTTTACCAGAGACATTGTTTGTAAAAATTGTTTCCAAGATTCCTAATTTTCCTCTAATCTTGGTTTCATTGGCTTTGTTTGTGAAAAAACCTTTTGAATTTTAATGTAATCAAAATAAGCCATTTTGCACTTCATAATGTTCTCTGTCTCTTTTTTGGTCATAAATTCTTCTCTTCTCCATAGATCTGACAGGTGAACTGTTCCTTGGTGGGGCAGGGTGTCACTTTCAAAACGTGGTATACTCTATATAGCTTTCTGGTGATGATTTCAAATGTACCTATATGTTTTGTCTATATCATCTACCATTTTCAGGGGAGTCATAATTTTATGTTTTCAAGAAAATAAAATTGTATTCTTAAAGACAAGCAAAAGATTTTGGTTACATTAAAAATGAGTTTTAATGCAACTCTTTCAACTTCTTTCTACTATCCTTCAAAATCTTCCTGTTTGGGAAGTTTCTTTTTTTTTTTTGAGGACCCCCAAATAATCCCCTTTGATTTTTGAAAAGATTTTTCAGATAAAAAAACCTACACCTTTTCTGATCAATATCCTTGGGAAAATGTCTAACTATAGACAGACACACACACACACACACAACCATTTATAGCATCAACTTGTGGTTGACTTGCCACATTTTGCATTCTTCAGTAAGTTTACTCCTTTGAGCATATTTCAGTGTAAGTTCTTGTTTGTTCGCTTCCCTGTCCCTCCTCTCCCTTTCACAAATAAAACAGAATTTCAAGTCATAGGCTAATTGCAATAATCCCATGAAAAGAGCAATTGCTTCATATTCTCACCAACGTCCAGGATTACTTTTCATTCTTAATTCTTCTTACCAGTCATTTCATATTTGGGGGAAAAATGGTGTTTTGCAGGACAATTGACCTTTTTGTCTAGCAGTTTAGTTTGATTTTGGAATACATTTAGATAATGAACAAGGTCATTTTTATCTGATTTAGATGTTCAGTGAAGGTCTGAGAACAGTAATATTACTTTATATGGGGCACCATTACCTTGTTGACCTTCTAGGTTTTAAGCTAAGTCTGAATCATCATTTTCATTTTTCTCAAGTTTATTTTGTATGCTGTATGTTTTGATATGGATATATTTGTTCTTTCTGAATTATAAGAACTGGAAGTGGCATATGAGATCCCCATGTCCATCCAGTCAGTAGTATAACACAAATGATACAGAAAAAAATGAGTGAATCAAGTCTTATGATCACTTGTTTTTTAAATAATAGAGTTACTATTTATTTCTTCACGAGGGAGATGGATTTAAAAGTTATCTTGTTGAATACATGACCAAAACAATTTAGATGATTGCTATATGAGGTATATTGAGATATTAAATGATGCACACCAACATCTATAAAAACATGACACATTTGAGAAAATTGAATTAGAAACTGTAATGGTATTTGCCAAATGATACCCAGTATTAAATAAATAGAATGTATTGTATCATTTTATTACTGAATGTACAGGAGCATGTTCCAACACATAACGCATAAACTGTAACTTCACCTAATTTCTAGGTGAAGCCAGCCTTCATTACCTATCCATCATTTCCACCCTTCCCTCTAACCAAAGTGCACTTTAGTACTACCTGAAATCTCAGTACTCATATTAAAGTTCACATCTCACTCAGTAGTGGTGAGTGAGCAAGAAATTCCATTTGAATACAATGTAAGAATGCATATAGCAAGAAATTTCCACGTGACAAGTATGTTGAAGAGTGCTATTGTTATTACCAGACAGCTAATGAAACTGAGACTTTAAAGAAGACATGACTTTGCTGAGTTATTAATAAATTTCAGTTATGATTCCAACTTATATTTCTGGCCTAAACCCTCCTTCCTGCCCCTTAGTCTAATATCTTTGTTATAGCTAAATAAGAGGAAAGGGGACATAATTTTTAAAAAAATAGAAAATTGAGTTTAAATAATCAAGATCTTCTACTATGACTTTGTTAGCCTCACGGCATCATTGAAAATGGTTATTGCCTAGATATTAAATCTAAGACTTGAAATGATAGGTGGAAACACGAATGGAATGAGAGTTGAATCTGTCAAACCTGCCTCCAAATCTGAACAGAATTAAGCTATCTTGATCCTGTTCCTCCTTCTATGAAAGGATGAATATTAGGAAGAACTCTGTACTAGTAGTGAGGTGACTTGGGTTCTTAGCTCTAGTTTTGACTCATGAGTTCTGTGAATTTGCGTAGATCACTCAATGTCTTATGTTTTCTTATTTGTAAAATTAACTGTTGGACTAGATCCCCCTCCCTCCTCTGTTTGATGATTCTAATTTAGGGAATCCCAACCAAAGTCAACAGCTAGATGACATAATGTGTAAGAGTGCTGAACTTAGAGTCAGGAAGACCTGAGTTCAAATTCTGTCTCATGAACTTGACAGCTGTGTGACCCTAGGCAAGTAATTCAACATCTCTAATCCTTAGTTTTCTCATTTGTCTAATAGAAACAATAATAATAGTTACCTCACAGGACTATTGTGAGGAACACATGAGAAAATATGAGATCATACATGTAAACCTCTTTACCCACCTTGGAGTACAATGTAGATGATAGGTAGATGCAACAGTAGCTGCATTCATTTCCTTGCAAGTCAAACATGGCATGGTACCAAGACCCCATTTCAATTCCAAGACTGAAATATAACCAAGGGGTAACTCAGCTATGTGGCACAGTGGATAGAGTGCTGGCCCTGGAGGCAGGAAGACTTACATTCACACCCAGCCTCAGACACTTCCCAGCTGTGTGACCCTGAGCAAATCACTTGCTTCTGCTTGCCTCAGTTTCCTCATCTATAAAATGAACTGGAGAAGGAAATAGCGAACCATTTCAGTATCTTTGCCAAGAAAACCCCAAAAGGGGTCATAGAGAGTTGGACACAACTGAAATGATTTAACAGCTCTGGTCAAGGCCAGAATTCTAAGAGTTACTAATGAATTTGAAAGGATGCTTATGGTCCTCCTGCTTTGTTAATACAAACCCCTGGAATAGGAATAGAAGGAAAATGGAAGATCTATGAAAAGAAAAGTTGAGAGGACGTATAATTAAAACATACAAAAAGAAATGACAGGACTACAGCAGTCTGAGAGAACCTCAGAGGTCAGGTGACCCCACCCATACAAATCCAAGAATCTCATCTACAACATTCTCAGCTAGTATAGGATCACAAAACCTAAAAACTGGGTGTGGACAAGATGACTGTGAATTTGTTTCCCAAATATTATAATATGCATACTAAAATGAAGGGAAATGCTCTGCGATCATGAAATACAGAAAAAATAAGAAGAAAATTTAACTTTGCACAGATAAAAAGTCTATAATCTATTGCTCCAGTATATGATACAGGTTAGATATAAGCTACTGTTATACAAGTATAGATTAATTTATATATTATAGACTAAAATGGACGTATTAAGAAGAAACAATTTATTAAGCACCTACTTTGGGCAAAACACTGAGCTGGATGCTGAATATAAAGAAATAAAATTGTCATAGTTCTTTACTCTCAAGGAATTTCTACTGGAAATCCCAGGTTTCTATTTTAGGAATTTTTGTCCCAGATCTACAACTCTTTCCATCATGCTTCATTGCTTATTCAATTCAATTCATTCATTCATTCAACATCTGTTATATTTAGTACTCATTAATATGTCAAACTCTGTGTTAGCTGATGGGGACACACAGACAAAATGTAGCCAATACATATGCTGAAATTTTCTAACTCCCACTCTGAAAGATGAGTTTGATCTTCATCTCAAAAGTACCCATGAAGGGGCAGGAGTTATACTCTAATGCCATTGGCTTGCCCCCTCCCCAATGTTTTGTTGTCCCACCAAGATTATCAGCTGAGAATAATTTACTCATTACGTCTTAAGTAGCTTTTAAGAAAAGGATATTGACTAAGGTAGAAAATAGGAACAGTTTTTTCAAAACATTCCCCTAAAGTCTGTGACATATTCTCTTAAAAGTACATATAGAGTCTAGGGGCAAGTGGGCTTCAAGTTTAGAGAATGTATATGGTAAAGGGGTAACTTACCAATGCTGATTTCTCCCATTTGAGGGATACTCAAGAAGATCCTCTTAGGCATGACATAGACTCTTTACTGGGCTTTTTGTAGAGTTATAGTTCCAGATTTCCTTACCTCTCAATGATGAACACATTGTTGGCATCTGCCCCAAGGGTGTTATTTAGGATGGGAGCTATGGCTGTCTTGGGAATCTGATGCTAGGGCAATAACTGAAAGATTCACACTCCAGTATCCTCTGTTGGCTGTTGAAGGTCCTCCTCTGGTCGAAGCTGAGGGGTAGTGGAGAGAAATGGGAGGGAATGAGACCTAACCTAGGCTGAAGCTGAGGTTTCTCCTCTTCTTCCCTCTCCCAAGCAGTTATCAGAGAATTTAGCTAAAATCCTATACTCACAACAGTTTCTGAAATTCCTTCCCTTTCACCATATGCTTAATAATTTATGATGATCTCTGGGGCATGGTCAAATTCAAGTCTATTTGAATTCAAAGTTTGTGCAAATCATTTTAGTTTTAAGAAATTTTTGTATGTAGTCTAAGATCTTTTAATTGGTTGATTGACTAGGACCTGTTTTCACCCGGTCAAGATAACAGAATTAAAATGGAGCGGGCTGATTTTGACTCCACCCTTACAAAAAACAATCTCTGCCCTCAAAGAACTTACACATTCTGTGGGGAGAAACACCATGGACATAAATAAGTAAAAAAGAAAAACATAAATCTCAATATATACATACAAACATAAGTAAAAATGAAAAATTTATACAAATAATTTTCAGAGTAAAGGGTGATGGCATTTGTGGGGGAAGCAAGTCAGGCTTGGAGTAGGAAGTAGCCCATGAAGTAAATTTAGAGAAAATTAAATAATCTAAGGAAGGGGATGTGTCAGGCATGGAGAAGGCAGGTTTTATATGGGGAAAAACAAATGAGCCAGTTCAACAAATTCATGAAGGACAATGAAATGCAAGAAGTCTGGAAAAGGAAATTTAGTAAGTTATTGCTATTGTCTGTAAGAGTGGTAGTAGAGGCCTGGACTAGTGTGAGAGAGGAGAAAGGAAAGAAGGTCAAAGATACTGTGATGATCTTTGGTATCATATAGCCTTGGCATTGCTGGTGTCCACAGTAGAATTCTGAGCTCCTTCAATCAGTGAGTTATTTACCTAGAATGACATCCCTACCTTTCTAAGAATTAAGCTTTTAGTACCCCTTCAACAGAGAATCCATTGCCAAGTTTTGTCTTTCTTCAAGATCTGCTATAGCCAACTGTGAAACCATCTTCAACTCAAGGAAGAAGGCTTTCTAAATCTACAAGTTCACTCCTGATTCTGACAGTATTTCAACAAAATATAAATAATGCATTTTTAACCCTCATGCTACCTTTGTAAGAAAGATTCTTAGACTTTCTCCTTAATTTTCCAATAGGTAAAAAGGGATGGTGAACCCCTTTCTTTTGTTGCTTTGCAAGAGGCATTGTTTCCATACTGACTCTTACTTGCTGAAGCTCTCTTTTCAGCATTGGTGTTAAGCCAAATTCTGTCTGTGTCTCTGGATTTTAATATAAAATTAAAATAAGCACTCAACTTTCGAATGCATGGCATGGTACAGATGGTAAACATCATCAGCACGGGCGAGACCTCAGCATGAGCTGAATGCCTACAGAATAAAGGCCTTAATGCATTCTACTTTGCTTTGGGGAAAGAGGTCACCTTGTTTTCTCTCTGTCTTCTTGGTTCCATAGCTCTTGGTGGTGGCAGTGGAAACAGGGCATATCTAATTCTAAAAAAAGGTCAATATATTCAATAGTTAGCAGCATCACATTTCAAATTCTATTTATACTCACGATAAAATTGGTAATCTTGGGAATGAGATTTTTTTAAGGTTCTAGAAGTTACAAGATACCAGGAGTGCAACCTCTTCCAACCTTGACCTACAGTAACTAAATGGTAGGAACTCTGAGCATGAACTGAAGTTGGCAAAAGTCTGTAGCCTGTCATTGTTATTTTCATTACTAGGTAATATTGATTCGTGGAGATCAATTCCCAGAAAGGCATTTGCTTCCTGATCGAGTGTTTGGAAAGAATTGAGGGCCCCCTTGTGGCTATAATCTATCTCACTAAATGTGGATGAAAAGCTATAAGTCAGAAATCATTTTACTTTATGATCCCAAATCATATAGACCATATGGAACAATTAACTTTATTCACAAGATTTTAAAGAGAACTCAGGGATGAAAAAAGTATCTGTTTAAAGAGTAAAGGCTAGTTATCTCTCAGAATTATTTGAATTATATCCTTATCACCTTAATTAATGATTGGGGTATAGAGAATATGGAGAAATACTACACAGGACAGACTCATTAGAGATTTTTTCCAGAAAAAAAAAGCACGAAGAATTCATTATCCAGCTTTTTAAGCCCCAACCCCATGTTTTTAATCCATTTATTGATTAGCTAAACGGAGAAGTAACCTTCAGCTGCCCCTGGCTAGTTTTGTTTTGAAAAATTACTTTAATTTCTCAATGATGATTTCTAAGATATACAGATAACAAAGAAAGCTGCATGAGAAATGTTCCCAGTTTAGAGAATTTAAAAAATTTCTTAGTAAAGGACATAGAAATCTAGAAACACATCATGCTTCAGTGAAGGCATGCCTGAAGAATTTTTACTACTTAAGGTCACTGCGCTCTACATTTGAATTAATAAAGGGGAATGCAAGGCAAAGTTTAGACAGAACAAATTGATTTTTTTTCTAGGAGATTTAAATTACTATGCATATTTTATTCTAAATTACTGTAAATTGCGTTATTAATTAGGTAGCTTTATAGCAATGCTTCTAAAATCCACTGTGGCAAAAGATTCCGTTTGAGCTCTCACTTGGGAAGCCTTGGTTTTTGGAAGGAGTTCAACTATTATCTTGAATTAGTTGATTTTGGAGTGAATCTGATTAGGGCTCTGTGCTACTTGTAGTACACTTTGGTTTTCCACAGAGAACTTTGTGGAGAATGATGCTGGCATCTCTTCTGAAAAAAAAATTACCAACTCCCGCTATCATTGCAAGTAAAGAGAAAAAGCCAAGGATGATAACTTGGTGAAGGGTGAAAAATGGAAAAGAGGAAGAAATATCAGCCGCTTCTAGGTTGGGGCTCCAAAGACCATGTGAAGGTTAAAAAATTGTGTCTGGTTGATTTCTTCTTTGACAGTAATGAGTGATTAACATTAAGAGCAGTTATATTCTTTGCAGGGTGTGGGGGAAATAGACTGCTATTTAAAAGTAATGCTAGCAGAGACACTGAGCAGTCATTGCTGGAATTTTCATCTAGTATGGAAAAGTCTGTACACTAGGACCACAATCCTGAAATTTCTGTCCTATTACATATCCACAATATAGAAGGTCATGAGACTAAGAAGCAGAAAGGACCTCAGATATTTTTGAGATTAATAACTTTATTTATTGATGCTAGATTTCAAAAGATACAGCCATAATGTGGTTAAAAAACAAAACAACAAAAGAAAAAAGAATCCTCCTCCCTCCCTAAAAGTGATGCCAGTTTTACCTTAAAAGGTAACAGGACTTTCTTAGAGCTTGGTTGAATTAGGGGTCTAAAATATACATCCTCACTGTGGGAGTATAAAGCAACTACAAAGGACTCTATGGACATTCATATCATTGGCTGGTGGATTATAATTGATAACTGAAGCAAGGAAGCTTCATGAAGCTAAATCAAGTGAAGTTGACCTCAATACCTATACCTTTCTCCTGCTGTGACCTAAGACAATGAAAGGATTTGTACTGTGAAGTTTGGATTAAGTCCAAAGGCCTCACCTGAGAACTTAGAGGGTCACATGTGACCTTGATGCCACAGGTTTCCCACCTATGGTCTAAGTAAATTTTTTTTTTGTTAACTGATGAATGAAGTAGGGGAGTCTCATTTTGTTCCAATATTGAACCTAAACTACCAGTAGCTTGGTCTGAGTCAGTTCTTGCTCAGAATTTATGCAATTTTGCAACTTAAAGGGTCATAGACTATTAAAATAATAAAAAAATTTGGAGACCAGCTGGTGAGTCCAACTCTAATTATTTTATAGAGAAGGAAATGAGATCCAAAAAGACTAAGTAATTTCCTGAAGTTTATGTGGGTAGCAAAGCTGGGTAAACATAGTTCACAAAATCATAGATTTAAAACCAGAACGAATATTTAAGGTCATCCAGTCTGACCCTCTCACTTTACAGATGAGAAAACTGGGGTACAGAAATTGACATGATTTTCCCAAAGTCACCCAGGAAATAAGTGACAAAGGTAAGATTTGAATGTACTTCTTTCCCCTGGCTACAGTGCCTCTCTGACTCCATAACCCGTGCTCTTTGTACTATAATATATGGGTTATTATTCCATCTTGTGAAGTCTCATAATACTTTATCTGATCATTTTATGTATCTTTTCCCTCTACTTAGTAGTAGAGTTATATATGTATGTGTTTTATTCCACAACTCCACTAGGATATAAAAGTTTTAAGTGTAAGATGACACAATAGGACAAAAGACTGGTCCTGCAGTCAGAAAGACCTGAGTTTGAATCCAGACTAAGATATTAATTGTGTGAACCTGGGCAAATGACATAACCCTATTGGTCTCAGTTCTTAATTGGTAAAATGAGCTAGAGAAGGAAATGGCAAACCACTCCAGTATCTTTGCCAAGAAAACTCCAAAAGGAGTCATGAAGAGTCATGTGAAAAAGCTCAACCACCAACATACCAGTGGTAGTTAGGTAACACAATGGATAGAGTGCCCAGCCTGGAGTCAGGATGACTTATCTTCCTGATTTCAAATCTGGCCTCAGACATTTACTAGTCATGTGGTCTTGGGCAAAGCATTTAACCTTGTTAAATTAAGCCTCAGTTTTCTTATCTGTAAAATGAACTGGAGAAATAAATGGCAAACTCCTCTAGTATCTTTGCCAAAAACAAACAAAAACACTGAACATGGGCAAGCACTGTCTCAACCTATGTGTGCACCTTAGCATCCAGCATGGTATCCCTCATTGGGGAAGTGTTTTATAAGGATTTGTGGGATTAAATTTCTTGAATTAGTCTTGATTTCTAACTTGTTTCTGTTTCCTGTACATGTTTTAAGTTAGATGCATGAAGCAATCATGCTTTGTGCTGTGCTGTGCACAAAGTATTTAATGTATTTATTTTTTGTGACACTGACATCGCAAAACATGACTTGGAAGTGAGGAGCCCTCCCGTGACTTTGTTGGGATAAGAATTAATGCATGAGAAATGCTCAGTGAGGAGAAGGAGGTTATCTGGATTAAATGGCTGTCCTTGGTATAAAGAAAACATGAAGGCAACTATGGAGTATGGAAAATGAAAAGAGCTCTAAAGGGAATGAAAGTGGCTTTACTTTGCTGACTAGAACAAATAGAATGAGCAGAAGAGCAAGTAAGGAAATAAGGAGGGCATGATGAAGATTGGTCAGATATTCTGAGGAGACTAAATCTCAGGGTAAGGCAACATTTGTAACAACATCTTAGGCCGTCAACCAAAAGGAAACCAGATTTAACAAAACATAAAGCAGAAGAGTTCATTGCATAGAGGAGTCAATTAAACAAACATTCATTGTGACACTTCAATTTTTTGATGCAGAAGAAAGTCTCTATTGCATTTCACATCCCAAATGGGAATTTGAGCTTGGAATTCTAATTGTCTGCCCCTCCCCCACTTCACTACCAGAGATTTGAATGGGGACAGGTAATAGGAAGTGAGATGACAGAGGTGTGCTAAAGTCAAGGTTGGAAGAAGCTGAGAATGACAATAGCCATGGTAGGCTTTCTTCTTACTGGGATCAGTTGCTGGGTTCTCTCATCCAGCTCAGTGATAAATTAGCTATAGTTAGAGTTCTCTGCCAGTGACAAGACAGGCAGAATTGAGTTGCATGTAAACTGAGCCTGGATCTAGATCAATTATTTGTCTGGGGGACTGCCAGAGTTTAGAAGTATGATGGACTTGCAGCTGCTTGATAGACATTTTATTGTCTTATTATGCACTGTTTTCTGCTTATTATATACTGTTTAAGGTCAATTCAATTCTATGCTGAGTGAATATTGTCCCCAGTGCCCAACTTTCATGCCTGCTGCTGAGAAGGCCAAATCATTTCTGCCAAGGTCAAAAGATTCATTGAAATATAGCAAGTTGAATATCAATCAGTAAATTAAGTATTTTAAATGCCTACTATGTGCCAGGCACTATATTAGTCACTGGGATACAGAGACAAATGAAACCATTCTTGCCTTACATTTTATCAAAAAAAACCCAACATATTTATAAATAAATACATCCAAAATTTATACAAGATAAATATAAGATCAATTTAGGAGTTACTTGGCACTAGTAGCTGGAAGAATCAGGAATGTTTTCATATAGAAGGTTATGAATAAACAGAGTTTTCAAAAAATAAGACATTCTAAATGGCAGAAGTGAGGTCAGAGTTCATTAAAGGCACCCTATTGAAGGAGATAGCAAGTTCAAAAGGTTAGATATCAGAGAAGAAATGACATGTGTGAGAAACAGTAAGAAGAGTACTCCCAAGTAGGGGGAGGGAAGAGAAAAGTAATATACAACATTAGATATGTTGTTTGAAAAAGTTGGGTTTTTGCCAGTGGGTAGGGGCTCAGAGCTAATCTTAATTGGGTAGAACCACAAATACAAATATTCCTTGACAAGCTGTTGACACTGTGCCACACAGAGGCTATGATGAGGAACAGAAGATCTTTGATTCTCTAGTAACCATAGAGAACATAGCAGTTATTTAGTATTTCTGTCCCACTAGGGCAGATACAAATTGCCAGTAAGCCTAGGACTTCAATGGCTATCAACATCTATTTAAACATGTAGACTGATTCTCTCTCTCTCTCTCTCTCTCTCTCTCTCTCAGATGACAAAGATTTAAGATGCCATTTTGACACCCCCTCCCCATCCCTCCTCTAGCTCAATTGATATATAGTCAAAGTCAGTGAGGCATTAGCGCATATGTGTAATATGAGCTTCACAAAATATGAACACCTCTCTTATTTAGTCTGTTTATTGAGTAAGTGCAAGAAAGAGTTAGCAATAGAATATAGCCCAGACCTTCTTTTGGAGGGGAAAAAAGGATTTTCTCTCCCTCCTTATTAATCAGTCATATCATATAGCAGCAGACCTACTTGCTGAAAGAGGGACCTTCTTTAGAAATAAGAGTTCCTCAAATAAGGAAAGCTCAGGTAGCATCCAGAAATTAAATAAAAATAAGGAAACTGAATAGACATTCATACAGAAAGGAATCACTTGAGAGTAGAAGTAGTTTAAAGTAGTATTACTCCTGACAGTAGAGAAAAGAATCTGCTATATATGTGTGTGAGAGAGAGAAAGAGAAAGAGAGAGAGAGAGAGAGAGAGAGAGAGAGAGAGAGAGAGAGAGAGGGCGCGAGAGAAAGATAGAGTATTGATAACAAAAATAATAAAAAGTAGGGCCAATGAGAGGAAAGAACTCTGAGCTCTGAGGCATGAATACATTAGAAAAGGTGTGCTAAAATGCTGTTTGTGAAACACAGACAAAAAAGAGGTAAAGTTAACCCCACTGCAAAAGGCAGCATTGTATATACAGTTTATTTTCTGTCATACTCAGCACATTTCAACAAGTGGAAAAATTTAATTCTATTCTAATTTCATGCTCTCTACCTGTAGGTTGATTCTACTTGGGTACCTATGTTAGAAAGTCAGAAGGAGCCATTCTGTTTAGATTACTAAACAGGTAGTTAAAAGGAGGGAGGGAAAAGGCATTTGAACAGATGAGGTAAAATTTTATATTGGAGTTGCCTAAATTCGTTTTAAAAAAAGTGAAGGATTCTATGAGGCAGAGGTAAGGAAGGAAGGGAGGAATTCCTAGTGCAAAGGAAATGGGAGATGGATTGTTATATGAGGAACAGAGAAGCCAGTTGGCTGAAACATAGAGCAAAACAAGCACAGTAATGAAAAATGTATAATTATGATGAAGTTACTGTCTTTTACCTGTCAATATTTTTTTTATTTTTATTAAAGAAATTTATTTATTTAACATTTTACGTTCATTTTCACAAAATTTTGGGTTCCAAATTTTCTCCCCATTTGTCCCCTCCCCAATACACCAAGCATTCTAATTATCCATATCACCAATCTGCCCTCTCTTCTTTCATCCCTCCCTTCCCTTACCCTATCTTCTCTTTTGTCCTGTAGGGCCAGATAACTTTCTATTCCCCATTACCTGTATTTCTTATTTCCTAGTAACAGGAACAATATTCAATGGTTTTTCCTTAAACTTTGAGTTCCAGCTTCTCCCCATCCCTCCCTCCC
>JAQQSK010006565.1:0-14373 GCA_028658325.1 Potorous gilbertii
GATCACAATGGAATAAAATTATATGTAATGAAAGGCCATGTAAATATAAAACAAAAATTAATTGGAAACAAATTTAACCCTAAACAATGAGTGGGATAAACATCAAATTATAGAAACAATCAACAATTTCATTCAACAGAATGACAATAATGAGACAACCTACCTAATTTTATGGGATACTGCAAAAGCAGTTCTTAGGGGAAATTTTATATCTTTGAATGCCTACATGAATAAAATAGGGAAAGAGGAGATCAATGAATTGGGCATGCAGATGAAAAAGCTAGAAAATTTCAAATTGAAACTCCCCAAGTAAATACCAAACTAGAAATACTGAAAACCAAAGGTGAGATTAATGAAGTTAAGAAAACTATTGAACTAATAAATAAAACTGAGTATGTTTTATGAAAAAAAAAACAGTGAAATCTATAAACCTTTGGTAAATTGGATTTCAAAAAAAGAAAGAAAAAACAAATTACCAATATAAAAAATTAAAAGGGTGAACTCATCTCTAATTAGGAGGAAATTAACACAATAATTAAAAATATATTTGCCCACCTGTATGACCCAAAATTTGACAATCTAAATGAGATGGATAATTTTTTAAAACATGTCAATTACCACAATTAACAGAAAAGGAAGTTGAGTACTTAAATAACCCCATCTCAGAAAAGGAAACTTAATCAATGAATTCACTAGGAAAATATCTCCAAGGCCAGATGGATTTACAAGTGAATTCTATCAAGCATTTTAAAAGTTAATTCTTTTCATTAGTCCCCTTGATATTCTGGACCTTTTGTTCTTCCAGATGAATTTTGATACTGTTTTTCCAGTTCTAGAAAATAATTATCTGATAGCTTAATTGGCATGGCACAAAATAAGTAAATTAATTTAGATGTAATTGTCATTTTTATTATATTGACTCAGCCTACCCATGAACAACTGATGTTTTTCCACGATCTGACTTTATTTACGTGAAAAGTGTCTTGTAGTTGTATTCATATAGTCCCTGGGTTTATTTTGGCAGAGTGTCTACCCTAGCTTTAAATGAGATTTCTCTTTCTATCTTTTGATGTTACACTTTCTTACTAATATATAGAAATATAGAAGATTTGTGTGGGTTTATCCTGTAACCTGCATATTTGCCCGTTATTTATTATTTCAAGTAGTTTTTTACTTGAATCTCTGGGATTCTCTAAAAATATCATCATATCATCTGCAAAGAGTGATAATTTAGTTTCTTCTTTACCTATTCTAATTATTTCAATTTCTTTATCTTGTCTGATTGCTACAGCTAATATTTCTAGTACCATATTGAATAATAGTGGTAATAATGAACATACTTATTTCACCACTGATCTTATTGGAAATGCATCTAGCCTATGTCCAATGCATATAATGCTTGCAGAAGGTTTTAGGTAGATACTTCTTACTATTTTGTGGAAAGTTCCCTTTATTTCTATCCTTTCCAATGTTTTTAATATGAATATGTGTTGTATATTGTCAAAAGCTTTTTCTGCATCTATTAAGATAATCACGTGGTTTCTGTTAGTATTGTTGTTGATATGGTCGATAATACAAATAGTTTTCCTAATATTGTGCCAGCCCCACATTCCTGGTATGAATTCTACCTGATCATAATGTATTATTTTCATGATAAGTTGCTGTATTTGTTTTGCTAAAATCTTATTTAAACTTTTTGCATCTACATTCATTAGAGAAATTGATCTATAATTTTTTTCTCTGTTTTGTCTCTTCCTGGATTAGGTATCAAAACCATATTTGTATCATAAAAAGAATTTGGGAAGACTCCTTCTTCCTCAGTTTTCAAAAATAGTCTATATAGTATAGGAATTAACTGTTCTTTAAATGTTTGGTAGGATTCACTTGTAAATCCATCTGACTCTGGAGATTTTTTCCTAGGGAATTCATTGACAGCTTTTTAAAGTTCTTTTTCTGAGATGATGTTGTTTAAGTATTCAACTTCCTCTTCTGTTAATCTGGGCAACTTGTATTTTTTAAAATACTCATCTATCTCATTTAGATTGTCAACTTTATGGGCATAAAGTTGAGCAAAGAAATTTCTAATTGTTGTTTTAATTTCCTTCTTACTGGAGGTGAGTTCACCTGTTTCATTTTTGATTTTAGTAATTTGGTTTACTTATTTCTGTTTTTTAATCGGATCAACCAAAGCTTTATCAATGTTATTGTTTTTTTCCATAAAACAAACTATTGATTTTACTTATTAATTCAATAATTTTCTTAATTTCAATTTTACTAATCTCTCCTTTGGTTTTCAGTATTTCTAATTTGGTATTTACTTGGGGATTTTCAATTTGTTCTTTTTCTAGTTTTTTCAACTGCATACCCAATTCATTTATCTCCTATTTCTCTATTTTATTCATGTAGGCATTCAAAGATATAAAATTTCCCCTAAGAACTGCTTTTGCAGTGTCCTATGAGCTATGGTAGGTTGCCTCATTATTGTCTTTCTCTTGAATGAAGTTGTTGATTGTTTCTGTGATTTCTTGTGTAAGAAACTCCTTCTTTAGGATTAGATTATTGAGTTTAGAACTAAGTTTTGGTTTATCTTTCCATGGCCTTTTATTACACAAAATTTTATTGCATTATGATCTGACAAGGATGCATTGACTATCTCTATCTTTTTGCACTGGATTTTGAAGTTTTTATGCCCTATAACATGGCCAAATTTGTATATGTGCCATGTACTGCTGAGAAAAGGTATATTCCTTTATATTCCTATTCAGTTTTCTCCAGAGATCTATCATATGTACCTTATCCAGAGTGGCCTAGAGTTACCCTATCTCAAATCATATTATAAAGCAACAATTATTAAAACGACTTGGTACCAGCTAAGAAATAGAAATGTAGACAAGTGGAATAAGCTAGGTACTGAAGACACAGTAGACAACGAATATAGCAATCTACTTCTTGATAAACCTAAGGATCCCAGCTTCTGGGATAAGAATTCAGTGTTAGAGAAAAATTGCTGTGAAAACTGGATAAAAGTGTGGCAGAAACTAAGCATGGACCAATCCCTGACACCACACAAAAGAATAAAATCTAAATGCATAAATGACCTGGGTACAAAGATTTATACTATGGACAAAGTGATGGAGCAAGGAATAGTGTATTTATCAAATTTATGGAGAAGTGAAGAATTTTTAACTAAAGAAGAGATAGAAAACATTATGAAGTGCAAGATGGATAATTTAGATTGCATTAAACTGAAAAGTATTTGCACAATCAAATCCAATGCAACCAAAATTTGGAGGAACTTAAAATTTTGGGAAAGAATTCTTATATCTAATGTAGGGAGATAAAGGCCTCATTTCTAGGATATGTAGAGAACTGAGCCAAATGTACAAAAATACAAGTCATTCCCCAATTGATCAATGGTCAAAGGATATGAACAGGCATTTTTCAGAGGAAGAAATTAAAGATATCTCTAATTATATGAAAAAATGCTCTAAATCACTTTTGATTAGTGAGATGCAAATCAAAACAACTCTGAGGTACCACATCATACCTATCAGATTGAAAAACATAAGAGAACAGGAAGATGATAAATGTTGGCGAGGATGTGGGAGAGTTGAAACACTAACACACTGTCGATGGAGTTGTGAGCTGATCCAACCATTCTGGAGAGCAATTTGGGCCTATGCCCAAAGGGCTACAAAAATGTACATATCGTTTGACCCAGCAACAGAACTTCTAGGACTGTATCCCCAAGAGACCATAAAAATGGGAAAGGGTCCCACATGTACAAAAATGTTTATAACAATTCTCTTTGTGGTGGCCCAAATTTGGAAATCAAGGGGATTCCCATCAATTGGGGAATGGCTGAACAAATTATGGCATATGATTGTAATGGAATACTATTTTGATATAAGAAATGGTGAGCAGGATGACTTCAGAGAGGCCTGGCAAGAATTACATGATCTGTTGCTGAGTGAAAGGAGAAGAACCAGGAGAACTTTGTGTACAGCAAAGACCACAGTGTGCAAGAGTTTTTTCTGGTAGACTTGGAACTTCATTGCAATGCAAGTACTTAAAAAATTCTTCATGTTCTTCTAAGCCAAATTGCCTTTTCTATCCAGAGAAATAACTATGCAATTCAACTGTGCAAAGCAGCAGTTTATTTTTGTTTGTGTGTGTTGCATTTTGGGTTGTTAGATGCTTTCTCCCACTCATTTTAATTCTTCAGCACCGTGTGACTATAGTGAAAAATGTATTTAAAATGAATGTATGTGTAGAACCTACACAAAATTTTATGCCATCTTAGGGAGGGAAGGAGGAAGTAGAGGGGAGGGGAAAATAATAATCTAAGTTACATGGTAGTTATTGTAGAACAGTGATAATCAATAAAATTAATTAAAACAAATAGTTAGCTCCAATACTATATAAACTATTTGGGAAAATTGCTGAAGGATTTCTACCAAATTCTTTTTATGATACAAATATTTTTCTCCTGTGTTCATCCTGCATTTCTGTTGCTGAAGAAAACCATACTATCAGAGAAATGATGACCTTACTTGCACTTGATTTTTTTTGTGTGTGTGAGGGAGGACTATGTACATCACCAGCCTCACTTCTCATTCAGAGTCATCTGAATCCAGTGACCAGATATTCATCAGGATGACTGGAGATGACTCAGGATGCACTGGGTGACATTGGACCCTTTAGGCCAAGATTTTTGCAGGTATTCACTTCAGTGAGGCAATGCCCATTCATTGAATATGCCTCTTCAAGAAGTAGCCAGGGCATGGCACCTTTAATGAGGTCAAGAAAAAGAAAAACATAGGGTTGGGAGGGAAACTGCATACCTTAACCAGCAAAAGTAAAAACAGAGAAAGAAAATTATAGACTAATTAATCTAATGAATATAAATGCATGAATTTTAAAGAAAATATCACCAAAAAGTATATGGCACCTTATCATGAGAATAATGCATTATGGTCAGGTAGGCTTAATACCAGGAATGCAGTACTTATTCAATATTAGGAAAACTATATTGTATTATTTATCATATCAACAATAAAACTATCAGAAACCACACAATGATCTCAATAGATGCAGAAAAAGCTTGTGAAAAAAAATCAACACCAATTCCTACTGAAAACACTGGAGAGCATAAGAATAAATGGAACTTTTCATAAAATAATAAGCAGTATTTACCTAAAACCATCACCAAGCATTACATGTAATATGGAGAAGCTAGATACATTTTCAATAAGATCAGGCATGAAACAAGGATGTCCATAATCACCACTGTTATTCAATATGGTACTATAAATTCTGGAAATAGCAGTAAGAGAAGAAAAGGGTATTGAAGGAATTGATATAGGCATACAGGAAACTAAGTTATCACTTTTTGCAGACGATATTCTGATATACTTAGGGAATCCCAGAGAACCAAGAAAAATATACTTGAAAAAATAAACAACTTTGGCAAATTTGCAGGTTTCAAAACAAAGCCACATATAACTTCTGCATTTCTATATGTTACTAGCAAAGTCCAGAACAAGAGATAGAAAGAGAAGTCCTGTTTAATGCTACAATAGATACTATAAAATATCTGGGAGTCTGCCTGACGAAGAATTCAAGAATTATATGAACACAATTATAAAACTCTTTTCACACAAATAAAGTTAGATCTAAGTAAGTGGAAAAACATCAATTGCTCATGGTTATGCCAAGCTAATATAACAAAAGTGAGATTTCTACCTAAATTAATTTACTTTTTCAGTGCTATACCAATCAAACTACCAGATAATTATTTTCTGTAGCTAAAAATATAATATAAAAATTCATCTCGAAGAACAAAAGGTCCAAAATATTAAGTGAACTAGTGAAAGGAAATACTAGGTAAGGTGGCCTTGCCCTACCAGTCTCAAATTGTATTATAAATCAGCAATCATCAAAATCATTTAGTGCAGGATAAGAAACAAGGGGGTAGACCAGTGTAATATGGTATGTACTCAAGACAGAGTAGTCAAAGAATATAGCAATCTGCTGTTTGATAAGCCCAAGGACTCCAGTTTCTAGGATAAGAACTTACTGTTTGACAAAGATTACTAGGAAAATGGGATAACAGTATAGTCCAAAACTGGACGTAGAAAAATGCCTAGCACAATACAAAAGAAAAATGTCCAAATGGATACATGATCTAGGTATAAAGACTGATATTATAAACAAATTTGGGAAGCAAGGAATAGTGTATTTCTCAGATTTATGGAGAATGGAGAAATTTACTAACCAACAAGAGATGGAAAACATTATGAAATGCAAAAAGGATAATTTTGATTACATCAAATTGAAAAGTTTTGCACAAAAGAACCCAGTGCAATCAAGATTAGGGGGAAATAGAAAAATGAAAAAGAACTTTTTAACTAGTGTTTGTGACAAAGGCCTCATTTCTAAAATAAATAGTGAACTGATTAAAATGTACAGAATGTAAGTTATTCCTCAATTGATTAATGGTCAAGTGATATGAACAGGAAATTTTCAGAAGAAGAAATTAAAGCTATCTATAATCATATGAAAAAATACTCTAAATCACTATTGATTAGAGAGATGCAAATCAAAATGACTCTGGGTACCACATCACATCTATCAGATTGGCTAACATGACAGAGTAAGAAGATGATAAACTTTGGAGAGGATGTGTTAGAGTTGGAACATTAATTCATTTTTGGTGGAGCTGTGAGCTGATCAAGTAGTTCAGGTGATCCGTTTGTATCTGCGCCAAAAGGGCTACAAAAGTTGCAAACTCTTTGACCCAGGAATGTTGTTTCTGGGGCTCTATCCCAAAGAGATCATAAAAATGGAAAAGACTCCCACTTGTATAAAACTAGTTATAGCAACTCTCTTTGTGGTGGCCAAATCTGGAAATCAAGTGGGTGCCCATCATTTGGGGAATGGCTGGACAAGTTGTGGTACATGGTTGTGATGGAATTCTATTGTGCTCTGAGAAACGATGAACAGGAAAACTTCAGAGAAACCTGGGAAGACTTATATGAACTGATGCCAAGTGAAAGAAGAAGAACCGGGAGAACTTTGGACACAGCAACAACCAATATGTGTGAGGAATATTTCTTGTAATCATAGTACTTCGTTGAAATTCATGGACTTAAAAAACTTCCATTGGACTCTTGAGGTAAAATGCTTTCTACACCGAGAGAAAGAATGATGGAATTGGATCACAGATAGGAAAAGACCATTGTGTTTTATATTATGTTTTATTTTGTTTTGTTTTAATACTTTCTCCCATTCAATCTAATTCTTCTAGGCAACATGCATTTAATAGGAATTTACGTTTTGAACCTATATAAGATTGCATGCTATCTCAGGGAAGAAGTGAGGAGAGAGGGGATAATAAAGGAGAGGGTGTGGGAAAAAATGTGAGATGTATTCAGGTGATTGTTGAACACTGAAAACAAATAAAATAATTCAATTAAAAAATATTCCTCCGAATAAAAAAAAATAACTCAAAGATTCTCTTTTTTACAAAAAAAAGGAAAATGAAGGAAGCTGGAAGGTAGGGAAGAAGGAATGGAGGAAAGTAAGACCAAAACCTTCTTAAATGTTCATGAACCAATTGATGCTTCTATTTTTCATATGCTTTCTATTTGAAATATGAGGGGAGAAATCTCTGTCCACCAAAATAAAGTTCCTTATCACATCTTTCCTATATTAAGCACTCTCTTCATGTCTCAAAGAACAAAATTATGAATATTTATTTTGTGATTCTTCATGCATGCAGTATTTTCTGTAGAAAAAATCCTGAGATTCTAAAGCTTCATCATTTGTAAAACAAAATAATCTATTTCATACAACGTGATGCCTCTTTGTAAAGTTGAAAATTGATTTAAATTCTATTTCATTTAAATTTCATCAAGTTAGATTTCACATTCCCTTTTAAGGTTCATTCCCTTTAAAAACTTCACTCAGCAACCTAATCTTTGTGAAACTTTTGTCTAAAAGATTTTGTGTTTTGATTACCTCCACCTTTGTAACCCCATCCATCACTCACATTCCAGAGAAACTTAGTTAACATAATGTGAGATCTCATCAGTTTAAAATATTGTAGCAACTCCATCACCTGAAGACTACTCCCACTGGAAAACAAAAAAAACACTTTCTCTTATGACTTAGTTATATGTCTTGACTGTGGTTAAGGAGATTTTAGAGGTGGGGTTCAAATTATGTAATCTTAATTGTGACTGTCATTGATAGCCAATCAGGAGACAGAACTATATTGCTCAAGACTTTCCTCTGTCATCCTACTAATTGTTCCAAAAGACCCTGTCTACCTTCACACAGGGTTTCTGGTGATTGAAAGAGTTCATTTATCCAATTTATTGGTTTTTGCTAGCCTAATTAATGAATTGATTCTATTTAAAACCCCGTCTCTAAGTTTATCTTTATTTTCAAATATATATTCTTAAGGTTCCACGTCTTCCTAGAATTGGAACACAAATATTTGTAGTCTCTTTGTTGTTTAGTCATTTCAGTCCTATCTGATTCTTCATGATTCCTTTTGAGGTATTCTAAGAAACGATACTGAAGTAGCTTTCCATTTCCTTCTCTTGTGCATTTTATGGATGAGGGACTGAGGCGCAGAAGTTAAAGTGACTTGTCCAGAGTGACACAGTACGTGTCTGAGGCCAGATTTTAAGTCAGGAAGATAAATCATCCTGATTCCACAGATGGCACTATATTCACTGTACCTCCCACTCTCTTCTTTGTACAGTCAAAAAAGTTGTTAGATGACTTTCATTGTTCTTGCTGTCACTTTAATTAAGAATTCTTTAAGAATGGATGTCATAGACACAGAAAAGTAAAATACCCTAAAGATTATCTAGAGTAACACTATCATTAAAAAATGAAGTCCATGGTTGAATTGCTTGCCAAGTTTGAACTAATACATGGAAAATCTGGAATTTTAATCCCAAGGCCTCTGCTGGGCACTATTTTATTTTTAAACTGCACTACATTGTACCTAATAGCATGAAAAATTATATCTTACCTACATTAAGAAAATATATGATGAACAACTAAGACAACTCCAATATGATCTGTTTTAGTGAGTTATGTACCCCCCCAAAAAAAAACATATGCACAAAAATAAATGAGAAACAAATGGAGGAAAGAATATTGACATAAGCTACAAAAATTTCTTAAAATTATAAGTTTTTTAAAATTATAAGTCAAATGTCATAACAAAGAGACCAAGAGAGGTGAAGAATTTCCTTATTCTGGAAGCCCTTTCCCTGTTTTCCAAGTAGAGAGAGACAGTGGTAAAGAGAAATATTTATTCAGGATATAAACTTCTTTCTACACTCGAAGCAAGAACTGGTACTGTTTGTTAACTCCATTGCCTATACTAATATCTGAGTCATAGTTCAAAAGTGGAGAAGAGAAATTTTGGTAAAGAGGAATTAGAAGTCTTGAGGCACAGTACCATATCCAGCCCCCGAGATGATCAGAGACTTTCAGGAACAGTACCATTTCCGGTCCAAAAGGAGAAAGATTCCTGAAGAATAGTATCTATTGCAATTCCAAGTGATCAGGGGTGCTTCCTGGGTAAGAGTCAGAGTGCAGATCAAGACAGCAGTAACCACACTTCCCTCCGGATTACACCACCTTGGAAATACCAAAAACTTCCATATCTCCAGAACCAGTTGTAAAAACAGAAGTACAAAAATGTCTGAAGATTCAGACAATATCCCTCTTCTCCATGTCAGAAAAGCAATCCAAAATTGAAATAGAGTCCCAAAACAGAAATGAAAAAATCATAGGGTGGAAAAATGAGAAAACAACAAAAAAGAACTTAGACATAAAAATCTACTTAGGTGACAGGGAAGATCAAGACAGAAACACAGAAGACAAAGTCAAAACATTTCTAACCAAAGTCTGAAAGAAAAAAAAATGTGAATAAGACATAAGCCTAACAAAAGTTCAATAAAAAGTAAAGAAAAAATGATTTTCAAAATCAGAGTGACAGAAGAAACATAGCTAAAAAATGAAAGCAAAGGAAGACAATTATGAAAAAAATTAACAGCGAGGTTAAAAAAAAACACAAAAATACTGATGGAAATAACACATTAAAAAATTGGTCAAATGGAAGAAGAGGTACAAAAATTTTCTAATGAAAATAACTCATTAGAAAAATAGAATTTGCCAACTGGAGAAAGAAATACAAATTAAAACACTCTGAGATACCATTTCAGACTTGCCAGTTTGGTTATTATGGCAGAAAAGGAAACTGACACATGTTGGAGAAGATGTGGAAAAAATGGGGACTGTAATGTACTTTTAATGGAATTGTGAACTTGTCCATTCCTTCTGGAGAAAAATTTGGAAGTATACCCAAATGACTTTAAAACTGGGCATACCTTTTGATCCACTTTTGACCACTGCTAGGTCTTTATCTCCAAGAGATTAAAGAAAAGAAAAAAGGATCTATATATACAAAACAATATATAGAAAACAATATATATATATATATATAAATATATATATCCTGGAGCAGGATTCAGTATGTGTAGTCAGAGGCAGCAGCTGCAGTAACCAGATTTCTCAACCCACAAATGCCAAAGACTGCTTCAAAGGCCAGTGACAAAGCTCTTTCAACCTAGGCGAAAAGTGAACTAGGTCTGTCCCCAGCCTCAGGGCAGGAGCACTTTCTTCTGCAGAGTGCATTTTTGGAGCCCTTACCCTAAAGACCCTGGGGGAATCGAGTGACCACTCTGGTTCTCAGACCTGAAGGCAGGTCCTGGAGTGAGAAGGAGTGGTGAAGCTGGTGGAGGCTCTGGAAAGGAAATTCTACTCACAAAGCCTGGGCAGAAAAGCTTGTGATTGTGCTCAGACCAGGAGAGGCTGAGAAAGGAGTAAACTCCCTGCCCTTGACTGTGCTACCTTGGAGGAAATGAGAACTTACAGGCCAACAGAGTACACCCTGTACTTCACAAATAACTGAAAAGTCAAGTAACAGGCTGGGAAAATGCCAAAAATAGTGAAAAAAATAAGACTATAGAAGGTTACTTTCTTGGTGAAGAGGTATTTTCTTCCAAACTTTCAGATGAGGAAGAACCAAGCATACCATGAGAGGAACACATAAACTTCAAGACTTCTGCATCCAAAACCTCCCAAAAATACATGCAATGTTGTCAGGCCATGGAAGAACTCAAGAAGGATTTTTAAAATCAAGTAAGAGAGGTGGAAGAATAATTGGGAAGAAAAATGAGAGTGATGCAAGAAAATCATGAAAAACAAGTCAACAGCTTGATAAGGAGACCCAAAAAATACTGAGGAAAATAACACCTTTAAAAATAGACTAACTCAAATGGAAAAAGATGTTCAAAAAGCCAACAAAGAGGAGAATGCTATAAAAAGTAGAATTAGTCAAATGGTAAAGGAAGTTCAAAAGCTCACTGAAGAAAATAGTCCTTTAAAAAACAGAATGGAAAAGATGGAAGCTAATGACTTTATGAGAAAACAAGAAATTACAAAACAAAACCAAAAGAATGAAAAATTAGAAGACAATGTGCAATAACTCACTGGAGAAACAACTGATCTGGAAAACAGATTCAGGAGGAACCATTTAAAAATCATGGGACTATCTGGAAGCCATGATCAAAAAAGGAGCCTAGACATTATATTTCATGAAACTATCAAGAAAAGTTGCCCTGATATTCTAGAACCAGAGAGTAAAAGAAATATTAAAAGATTTCACCTATTACCTCGTGAAAGACATTAGGAAAAAACAAAACAAACAAACAAACAAAAAAACAACTCCAAATCTCAGAGTTCCCAGATCAAGGAGAAAATATTGCAAGCAGTCAGAAGAAAGCAATTTGAGTATTGTGGAAATGCAATCAGGATAACACAAGATCTAGCACCTTCTACATTAAGGATTTGAAGGGCTTGGAATAAGGTATTCTAGAAGACAAAGGAACTAGGATTAAAACCAAGAATCACCAACACAGTAAAATTGAAAATAATACTTTGGGGAAAAATGGTCATTCAATGAAATAGAGGACTTTTAAGCATTCTTGATAAAAAGACCAGAGCTGAATATTAAATCTGATTTTCAAACAAAAGAATCAAGAGAAGTATGAAAAGGTAAACAGGAAAAAGAAATCATAAGGGACTTACTAAAGTTGAACTGTTTTCATTCCAACATGGAAAGATAATATTTGTAATTCTTGAGACTTTTCTCAGTATTTGGGTAGTTGAAGGAATTACATACATACATAGAGGGCATAGGGTGAGTTAAATAGAAAGGGATGATCTCTAAAAAATAAAATTAAGGGATGAGAGAGGAATATATTGGGAAGAGAAAGAGAGAAAAGGAATGGGGCAAATTGTCTCTCTTAAAAGAGGCAAGGAAAAGCTTTCTCAATGGAGGAAAAGGGGGAAGGTGAGAGGGAAAAAGTGAAGCTTAATGTCATCACAGTTGCCTTAAGTAGGAATAGCATGCACACTCAATTTCATATGAAAATCTATCTTCCACTACAGGAAAATACTGAAGAAGGCAATAAGTGGGGTGGGGTGATGATAGAAGGCAAGGTAAATGGGAGGACCAAGCAATTAGAAGTAAACACTTTTGGGGAGGGAGAAGATTAAAAGAGAGAATAGAATAAATAGGGAGGGAGGAGAGGATAAAGGAAAATATAGTCTTTCACAATATGACTATCATGGAAGTCTTTTGCATAACTACAACTGTATAGCCTATGCTGAATTATTTGCCTTCTCAGTAGGGATGGGTGGGGAGAAAGGAAGAGAGAGAAGTTGGAATTCAAAATTTTAGGAATACATATTGAAAATTATTTTTGCTTGGAACCGGTAAGTTAAAAATATAGGTAATGAGGTGTAGACCTCTATTTTACTCTTAAAGAAAAGAGAGAAGATGGGAATAAGTGAGGGGAGGGGTGTGATAGAAGAGAGGGCAGATTGGAGGAAAGGATAATCAGAGTGCAGAGTGTCTTGGGGTGGGTGGAGGGGAGAGATGGGGAGAAAATTTCAACTCAAAATCTTGTGGAAATAAATGCTGAAAACTAAAAATAAATAAATTAAATTAAAAAAATAACAAAAGGTACACAATATCAAGGGGGTTAATAAAAAGAAATGCTACACAAGGTAGCATAGTGATACAAGATCTTACATTGTATTGTAAAGCAGCAATCATCAAAACGACTTGCTAATGAATAAGAAATAGAATGTGTGGAATCTGTTAGGTACACATGACACAGTAGTCCATGACTACAACAATCTACTGTTTGATAAATCCAAAAAAAACAACTACCAGGATAAGAATTTACTATTTGTCCAAAACTGCTGGGAAAACTGGAATGTAGTATGGGAGAAAGTGGGAATAAACCAACATCTGACAGTGTATATCAAAATAAAGTCCAAATGGGTAAAATATTTAGATATTTTAAATTAAGAGGGAAAGGAATAATTTATCCGTCAGATTTATGGAGAATGGAGAAATTTATGACAAAACAAGGGATAGAGAATATGAAATGCAAAATAAATAACGTTGGGGGGGGCCGAGCTAAGATGGCGGAGTAGAAAACTGACATTGGGTAGCTCTGAACCCACAACCCATGGATTTCCTCTAAAAAGAACTCCAAACAAATTCTGGGACAGTGGAAGCCGCACAGCAACACAGTGAAGGAGATTTCCATTACAGAGATCCCTGAAAAACCGATTCCAAAGGTCCATCGTGCACCAGAAGGGATCGGAGCCCTCCTCTGCCCTGCCCTGGCCACGCGGCACTGAGAGGAGTGAGCAGATCCGAACAGGCATCAGGGACAGAATCTCCAGTGGCCGTGAAGTTCCCTCCTCCCATAGACTCGCAGGTCATTGAGAGAGACAGGCTGAGAGGGGAGCGGGGTGTCTCCGGGACTCAGGCCCCCTCGAGAGGCGGTGGCAGCAGCAGTGGTGGCAGCAGAGGCAGCAGGTGGCCAGGGGCTCCCAGAGCAAGCAGGAGCTCAGCAGCAGCTCCATTACAGAAGGTCTCTGCATAAACCCCCTGAGGGAACTGAGCCTGGGAGACAGCCCTGCCCCCACCTGAGCACCAGCAGATAAGCTCCCATTGAATAGCAGCCAAGCCTGCCACCAAAAGCCCTGAGGCTGGGGAGCAGCATTTGAATCTCAGACCCCAAGCACTAGCTGGGCTGACCTAGGCCAGGGGTGGAGAGGACTCTCAGAAGTCAAATAACTGTCTGGGAAAATGCCCAGAAAAGGCAAAAAAGCTAAGACCATAGAAGGTTATTTTCTTGGTGAAAAAGTGATTCCAAGCTTCCTCTCTGAGGAGGAAGAACAATGCTTACCATCAGGTAA